>MU832062.1:0-89192 GCA_029204225.1 Diphasiastrum complanatum | reverse complement strand
TCAAATGTGTCGCATTGAGGATGATGATCAAAAGATTGTCGAGGCCACATATCGACTACAAGAGACTGCACAACGCTGGTGGCGCAAAATCGAGAAGGACAATCTAGTGCCTACAACTCGGAAGAGTTCAAGCAGAGTCTGAGACCCTACTACAGGAAGGTTTCAGCCTTGGGGGAAAAGAAAGTTTAAAAAAATGGAAAGGTCAATTCTCGCAAGAGCAAATTCAGAGTGCTAAACAGAGTAAAGTTGCGGGCACCTTAAAAGGCAAAGGGTGGTATGGGACGTCCAATGCCCAAGGGGGCCAGCCTTTTCTACACTATCACCACAGGACTTGGAGCGGGCAAAGAAAGAGAACATTTGCTTTGGCTGTCTAGGGCGGCATAGGTGGAAGGGGTGTCCTCGCAATCCCTCACGGACCACCTACAGTTTGCAAGTTGAGGAGGCAGATCCTATGAAGATCGAGGAGCTGGAGCAGGAAGAACCTCAAGGTGCTCCACGGTTGATGAATGTGTCGGTGATTCGGAAGGATTAGTTACTCCAGCTGCATCAATCCTTTTCCGCATTGGAATAAAATGAGCCATCTTAGTGAGTTTGTCAACTATGACCAAGATAGAATCATGCTGTGACTGTGTACGAGGCAAGTTAGTGATAAAATCCATGGAGATACTCTCCCATCTTCCACCTGGCACAGGTAGTGGCTGTAAAACTCCAGGAGTTTTAATCCTTTCAGCCTTATTCACATGGCACTTCAAACAATGCGTCACATAATGGTAAACATCTTTTTTCAATTTAGGCCACCAAAAGTTACGTAAGATCAACTCATAGGTCCTATCCACGCCAGGATGACCTGCACTAGGGCTATCATGACATAAATGGACAATCTTCCTACGCAGCTCCTCACAAGCTGGAACGAGAAGTTTGCCATTTCTCTTAATCATACCATCTTCTATGGTATATTTAAGGTAAGTGTGAGCAAAGAGACCAGAACACTCATCCTGAGATTTTACTTGCGCAAGATTTGCCTCTCTCGCAATTCCTTGAAAATGAGGATCCTCTTGTTGAGCCTGTCTAATCTCAGCAATCCGGTCATTTTCAATGACCGCAAAAGACATCTGATACAATATACGAGATAATGCATCAGCCACACGATTTTCGGCACCTTTCTTGTATCGAATTTCCATGTGAAATTAGTGCATGAGCTCCACCCTAACTGAGATTCAGGGTTCTTGTAGTTGGTAAAAATCATGTGAGTGCTATGTGAATAGTTTGCGTGGTCAGTGAAGAACTTTTCTACAATGTATATAGTGTAGTACACCAATTTCCATTATTTTGCACTGTAAAGGGTCTGGGAAAATGATGAATTAACGTCCAAATAGCTGTCCGTAACAACTTAAAGCACAGTAGTTCATAACTTCGCTATTCCGCAGGTCCTTGTTCAACGAATATCCATTTGTCACAGTTTTGCGTTGCCCAAAGCTGCCAGAGGAACCATCTGACTTGATATTATTTGTTTGATCTTTGTAGAGGAACGTTGTTGAAGGCTTAAGAAATGTACAAAATGGAGCTTATGCCATTATATGTGATAACCTGAAGAAGGTCTATCCTGGAGAAGATGGTAATGCAGATAAGTTTGCTGTTCGTGGTTTGTCACTTGCTATACAACGGGGAGAATGTTTTGGTATGCTTGGTCCCAATGGTGCTGGAAAGACCACAAGCATCAACATGGTAGGCTTAGCAGATTCACCTGTGTTTGTTCGATGCTCTGATGACTTCCGAATCTGGACTTAATATACCTTAAGTCTTCGTGTTTTCACCTTGTAGATGTTGCAAATGCAAACCAGGATCATTTACTTCTAACATCCTTTTGCGTGCATTTCAGATGACTGGTTTTCTGGCTCCCACCTCAGGAACGGCATTGATCCAAGGGCTTGACATTATGAAGGAAATAGAAAAAATCTATACGTGCATGGGTGTGTGTCCTCAACATGAGTAAGTCATCTGAGCTGATAAAGCTACTTATATTCTGCCTCGTTGATAATCAGCTCGATTGAGTGATCACTTTAATCGAATCGTTTTCTTTGTGTTGGCATACCAGCTTGATCTGGGAGACTCTAACTGGACGGGAGCATTTACTATTTTATGGCAGATTGAAAAATTTGGAAGGAGCTGCACTTGAAAGTGTAAGTCATGATTTTTCGGGATACAGTATTCACTGTTGTACCAAAAGTGCAAAAACAAACTTTAAAGGTTCTCCTTTACAGTTTGCAGCCCTGCAAAGATTGTTGGTATTTTACTTGCCTATAGGGAAGCTCTATAAGTATGTTTTTAAGGGTTAGAGGAGGATCTATTGTGCCCTGAAGTGGTTACACCTGTATGTCTGATAAAAGCAAAGTTTCCTTCAATATACTTACCTCTGCGGCCAAAATCTTCTGCTCCCTTATAATCCAGTCAATGGTGTGTAATGTATAAATAGCTGCACAGACTCTCTTACGACTAACTTCCTTGATGGCCTCCAATACCAATTTGTTGCAAATTGCAGGATTGTGACATCCTTGATAAGTGCCAAAGTTCCAGGTGCCGTGGTACGGCGTGGGTGCCGTACAGGTACCGCCCACGGCACCTGTTTTTTTAGTGAAATAACGAAAAAAATAAATAATAAAAAATACAGGTGCCGTACCACGGCACTTAGACCCCACGGCACCTGTGCCGTGGGGAACTTTGATAAGTACAGACTTGTTCAAATCTGTGTAACTTCTCAGTTATGTAGCGTATGCGCAGTACTAACCTCTATGTAGACACTGTTCAGAATGGCAACTTTGATGATCTTCTAGTTTAACATTTTGCAGGCAGTAGAAGCTTCCTTGAAAAGTGTGAATCTTTTCAATGGAGGGCAAGGAAACAAACAAGTAGGAAAGTACAGTGGAGGCATGAAGCGAAGGCTCAGTGTTGCTATTTCTCTGATAGGAGACCCAAAGGTCATTCTAGATTCTGTGCATTTTTTGTGACGGCCTTCTAGTCATTCAGCTTCCATGTTACCACATTCTTTCTGAAGAAGCTAATAAGATCAAAATGGTTAATAATAGATGCAACCAACCCCTTGTAGGAAGTAAAAATAGAAAGATGAAGCATAGATGAAGATTGAGTGATTCTTTGATCCTTTGAGGGTGATGGCAGGTTGTATACATGGATGAGCCAAGTACAGGACTAGATCCAGCTTCACGAAGCAACCTTTGGAGCGTCATAAAACAGGCGAAGCAAGGCCGAGCCATAATCCTTACAAGTATAGCATTTCAATATTCTTTTGCCTTTCCTAAGATGTTTTCTACTAGGACTAAAAAAGACCTAGCCCTTATTCTTCAGCTTCGGAAGCTTCAATAATCTTAATTCCTATATTAATCACTAATTGTGAATGATAGTCCACTATTTAACCGAATCAGGTAAATTAGTAGGTGACACCTGTAAATGGAAACTTATAAGCATTATAGTGGATCAATGCCAAACAACCTGTATTCATGTCACCCACTTTGACTTTAACTGCCTGTCAAGCATGGCTTGAAAGCTCAAGACAACTTTTATATAGTGACCATTAAAATTCAGAACCGTAAGCAGTTGCTATGCATGGCAAAGGTCAATCTTGAAGTTGTCTGTGTTGTTTGTTAGAGACAGATTGTGATATGAAGGTCTTTATGTTTTTTATTTCATGGTTTCACAGCCCATTCAATGGAAGAGGCAAATGTGCTTTGTGACCGTCTTGGCATCTTTGTTAATGGACAGTTACAATGTATTGGTAATCCCAGTGAGGTGAGTGCTGCAAGAACCAAAATTTACTATCTCTTGCTGTGATTGAGGAACTAAGCAGTTCCTATATGTTGCATTGCTGTCTGTTGGTCAGCATTCAAGCTTTTATCCTGATTGTTCTCTTCTATGTTAATCTTATCATGATAGAATCACAAAATCTGACTAATTTGATGCATTTTGCAGCTGCGAGCAAGATATGGTGGGTCATTTGTTCTGACTATAACAACCCCTCAAGATCAAGAAGTCAAAATCATAGAGCTGGTTGAATTGTTGTCTCCAACAGCAAAGAAGATTTATGGTCTTTCGGGTACTCAGAAATTTGAGCTCCCAAAGTCAGAGGTGAGTATTGCTGACATTTTTAAGGTTATTGACACTAACAAAGCTCAGCTCCAATTTCAGGCATGGGGGATTGCAAACACAACTTTAGAGGATGTTTTTATCAAAGTTGCCCGAGAGGCAAATGCAGTATCAGAAAAATAAGAAGGATATAATCGTGAAGAGGATTTACTTTTATCAACCTCAACAGTGTTGATCATCCTTTGGCTCATAGTGGACTACTGCCACAATTGCAGCTGGCACCATAGCATACTTGTGAGATTTTATTGTGAGAATGTATTCTTAATTCTTGATGTCAACCTACCCTTTTGCTATTATTGAGTCTTCTATTCTTGATTTATTATAGCACATAAACCGGTGAGTGTATCTCCAAATAAAAGTTTTTACAGTGCCTTAACGGTGATTTTGAATGAGTATTACATCATAAAGGTCGAGATAAAGTTGTTAACATAATTACAAGGTGACCTTGTTTTTCCTCGAGACATGATGTTAGAGTGGAAATGCACTGTATTTATGTTTCTTCTACAAACATCATCGCCTTTGGATGTAAATGATTAGAAAAGTTCTTGAATGTTAGCAAAATGACCAATTTATGGAACCTTTGAGAGAAATCTACTAGCAAATGTTTAATTTAGTCAAAAGGAAGGAGAAGCTTTGAGAGTTTATACTTTATACCAACATCCCACGTACAAGAACATGATGGTTGTTCTAGATGGCTTTTAGAAACATCATGCCCATGCAAAAAGGTACCAATATACTTAAAACGTGGTATTTCCCTGCATAGCTCTAGCCATATCATATGATAATACACCCATTCCTAGTTCTCGTTCCCACTCCAAAAATGACAATCAGCCATATAAAGATTGAAAATTTAAGTTATTTAAAGAGTATGTAGCAAATACAGATTGGTAGAACTTAGAACTTAGTACAAGTGCAAGCAGCAGCAGATACACCTGGTCCATGACTTCTCGGTGGGCTCTCATATCTGTAACCTCTCTGCCATCCTATGATATTTCCGTCCCCTGCTGTGACCTCTTTCTCAGACTCCCTAAAAGTTTCTCGCATACCCTCCCAAGAAAGTGAGGAAAAAGATTTTGTTTTATGTAGGCACTAAGAAGTTGATTCAAATTGAACCAATTTGAGGTTTGAATCATTATTTGTGCATCTTTGTTTCCAAGGAGGGCTTGAACCTGGGAACAAAGAAACTTTGAATCACTATTTGTGGAAAAATTGATAGCTAAACAGTTTGGAAGTGAAATATTGGCAATTTTTTCTACTCTGGCAAAGAGGATGGCTTGAGTGCTGTGTGAAAACAAAGAAGAATAAAGGTAGCAGTACAAGTCAACAAGATAATCTCAACTATGTTTTAGAAGTGCTTTACATTGAAGGGCTGCATATGGATCCATTATTAGATATTTTTGTGAAATGTATTGATGCTTCATGCATATCTTTTCTAAGAACATTGAACCTTGAGAACAATTTCTATCTTGTAATGTTCAACACTAAAAAAATAAGAAATTAGTTCTTTCCTTAGTACATAGAGGAATTCTCAATTGATAATATAGTTGGTGTTGACATTTTGATGAGTGATTTTATGAGAATATTTAGTAAAATTGACATGGTATCAGTTGGTTAGCTATTATCAACCTTCCCCATCCTGATTTTTTGGAGGTGGGAGAAAGATATCCAAAATCAATCCATTTGAAAAGGCAAGAATGGTGACATCTATGTACAAAAACTTGACATTAAATGATTGCCTATTTCAAGCTACGGGTATAGAAAATGGACCATTGTGTGTCCTCATGTAGATCAAATGCTCAAAACAAGAATAGATTAGATAGTGAGCAAGTTAAGATGCTAGACTCAATTATGATGATCTATCGCAACAATAGAGGATGAAATAATCATACAAAGAACACCATCAAAAAATAAAGTGAGTGAAGGTTATTTATAAAGGAATGAGACATTGATTGCAAATGCGCAACATACAATTAATCATGTTCAACAAAAAGAAAAGATTCACTTGTGCATATAACTATTGGACGAAAGTTAGTAGACACCTACCAACATGGGGTTCAATAAGTCAAGGGAGTGAAGCAAAAAACATTAAGGCAACATATTTTTCGTGCTTTAACTATTATTGAGGATCTAAATGACATTGATAATGGTTGCGATTATGAGGACTTGGATGTATACTACGAAGTATCAAAATATTTGCCCCATCAAAAAATTTAATATCCTGGAATATTTGTAGCTTGAATGGTCCATTGAGAGAAAATGATGTTAAAATTGGTAAATTCTATCTTGTTTTACCTTGTAAATATGTATGTACATGGATTCCACACGTGTGGAGGATGTTCCCATGTGGGAAGATAGGCCTAGGTTTGTTAGATGTGAATCATAGGTGTTAGATGTATCATTTGGTCATGATCTCTAAAATCTAGGGCCTAACTCCTAAAATCAAAAAAATTAGGATGGTGAACTACCAATCTTTGGTCGGCATACCTAATGATTAGGTAACTTAGAGATGAGTAGGTAGATCTACTAATGACATGGCACCTGAACATGAACCACACCTACTCAACCAGCCCCAATGATGATTTAAGTTCATAGTCGAGCATCCTTGTCCCTTCTCTCTCTCTCTCTCTCTCTCTCTCTCTCTCTCTCTCTCTCTCTCTCTCTCTCTCTCTCTCTCTCTCTCTCTCTCTCTCTCTCGTCATGTACTTTTAATACATCAACACTTATAAATGCATTATAATATCCAATGTGAGCTTTGTTAGGCCCAAAAGAAGCTATTAGCCTCAAGAATAAGACAGTTTGTTCTTTAGGTCCTCCAAAGTACTTAATTAAGGATAATATGCCAACAAAGGCCCAAATTCTCTTAATAAACCTTAACAAAGGCTAAATATCCTCTAAGATAGTTATGTTTAGTCAAGTTAGGGGATTGTCTATGAGTAGACAAGAGACAACACTTTCAGAATCTTTTGGCTCATTTGCAATTGAGAGAACTAGGAGTTCCATCTCCTCTTTCTCCTTTGTGAATGTTTGCCTTCGGATTGCCATTTTCTAGACCTCATGTGTTCCATCACATGTATCCACATACTCTCCATCTTCTATAATGGAATCCGTCTCCTTTTGAGCTTCATATGAGCTTTGTGGTACCTTGTGGTTATTGCTCATCTTTAGTTCTCTTCAATATCGGTGTGGTGGTTGCTTCCCTTTTCTAGCTTTCTTGGCTTGAATTGAGAGGTATGGCACATGACATTTGTGATATCAAAGCTTAAGATCCAAAAATTATTTGGTTCAACATGATTTTCATTTCATTGGAAGAGTTTATTGCTTTTGTAGCTTTCTTTTTGCTAGTTTCTAACTTATAAAGTTTTAGGTATGCTCAAACCAATTTTGGTCATATGATTTTGTGTTTTAACTTCTAATCTGATTCTACAGCCTTCTAGAGCTTTGTTTTAGCTTTCATTTGCACCAATTTTCAAGCAATTTGGGTGAAAGATGCAAAAGTTATTGCAACTTTTTCAAAGTTGTCAAACTAGGTGATTACAATTTGGCTTTCACTTTGTTTGAAACTTTCAGATTTGATTTGAGTTTTTGATTCTAGTTTCTTTACATAAGATTTTAGAGCATTGTCTTAGCTTCAATTTAATCCATATGGCAAGTCATTTGGATTAGTATTCAAGAAGTTATGACAAATCTTGATTTCTAGCTCTAGTTTTTTTCTAGTTATCTTCCATCAATATAATTTAGATCTGATCTGTTATAAATTTGACCTATCAAATCACTATCAATCATTGATTTGATTCTATATCTTGATAGAGATTGTTCTTATCTCTCTAGAGGTACTAAGTTTTTGTGATTTGGATCAATATCAAGAGAGTTATGATCAAATTAGGGAAGTCAAGGATGAATTTGATAAGGAAGTGTTCGAACCATGACTTTCACAACAAACAAGGTTTTATGAACACTCAAACGATGCTCGAGAATACAAGGAAAAAATCACTATCGGAGAAATTTAATGGTGATTGCAAGTTATTTTGCTGTAGCAGCTTATAAGCTTATTAATCAACTTCATCAACAGGGCTTATGATCTACTTGCAAGTAGAGATACAAATCGGGGCATCAGTGCAACATAGCCAAATTTGCTGGTATTTCCTTGATTGTTGAAGATGACAAAGACAAATATAGTATGAGACAAGAGAATGTTGTTGATATTGAACCATCACAAAGTAATGAAAGAAATGAAGATACCTCCTCTGAAGAAGAATCACCACGTAATCAGTCGGACCACATATAGCAAAATGGATCTATTAGAAAGGATCATAATGGATCTATTAGAAAGGATCAAAAAGTTGAGTTATTGGGCATATCTTTAAATGCTTTCAATGGATCCCACTCAAATAAAACCTTCTGTGTTCAAGCATTAGTCAACAGAAGGAAAGTGTTTTGCTTAATATATAGTGGTAGCACACACAACTTCTTTAATAGTCGGTCGCTTCAAAGTTGTGGCTTAGCATCTTTGGATTCTTTTAATAAGATGAAAGTTCAGATCGCAAATGGAGTAACCATTTCTTGTAATAACATCACTCCTATAATTAATTTGCAAATCGAAGATTATGTTGGAGAAAATTAGAGCGAGCATATTCTCAATAAACAACTCAGCAACTTGTGCAGCTGTGACCTTCTTGGTCGTTGCGATGAAGTGAGCCATCTTGGAAAACCTGTCTACCACTACCATAATGGAATTTAATCCCTTATGGGTATAAACAAGAAGGGCTAAGTTACCTCTTGGAATTTGTGTAAGGGGGTGACAAGGGGAGTGCGCACAAGGGTTGGAGTAGCATAATATATGAATACAAAGAATACATAGCTAGAGATGACTTGCCATTTTTGGTGAACCCTCAATGCCTTGTGCAGAACGTAGAAAAGCATAGCAATATTGACATGAATCTAGGAACGCAGAAACAGACAGAGCTGTAATTAGATTAAGTATAACAAAATATACAAGTCAATGAAAAAACAAAATGTTTCTAGTGCCAAAGCCTTGCTAGCTCTCCACTCTGATTTTGATAGAAAAGACACAAGAAACGAAATTGTTCGCGAACAATTTCACGACACACGACACAAAATTGTTTTGCGACACAAAATCATTCTTGCTCCACGAACGGCCAAGAAGATCAGCCAAGTACCATGGGGTACAAATATTTGATTAGATATCATGACATCAGCAGAAGTACTCTAGATCGTGGCTAATCTGCCACTCTTGTAATTCGCGATTAGTTGTAGATGTTTAATCTTTCTGATCTGGAAGTTACATGACGTGACACAAAAAAGTTCGCGAACTATATGCTTTCTGTTTGATGCATAATACAAGAAGGCAAAGAAAGACGAAAATACCGAATATATGTCCGCCTGTGAGCGAGGCAATTTTGTAGAGGATCTGTAGATCCAAAAGTTCGCTAGTAAGCGAGACATTATTCGTGAGAGAACTGTATTTCTTTCATGCCAATGCATTGTGTTGATCTTTTGCATAGTGCTTGAAAAATCAAGAAGATCAATAGATAATATTGTAGCTGTTATTTACATATTATTCTGTATGATTGTATGATCTCGAATGTATTTTTCTCTGTTACAATCCGTGTATCTGATTCACTTGTTTATTCAATTTCGCACATTGGTTTGATATTGTTGAATGCTATATTAATATGTTAACGTAGTTCAGCAGTGTCTGTCTACACTCTGAAGGATTGTAGGAATGATATAGCCGGCAGTGACCAGTAATCATATCTGAATTCTTGACGAACTGATTTTGTTCGTGAATGCTTTCGCTTCGTGTTTCGCTTCGCGATCACTTAGCTATAAGTGTAAATCAGTTTCTATTGTTTAAAGTGAAAATTCCAGCTAGAACTCCGGTGACAAACTGATAAAATCTCGAACGATTCGTAAATAGTTTTGCGAAACTTGAATTGTAACTTCTAGATTAGAAAGTTTAAACATCTACAACTAATTGTGAATTACAAGAGTGGCAGATTAGCCACGATCTAGAGTACTTCTGTTGATGTCACGATATCTGATCAAATATTTGTACCCCATGGTACTTGGCTGATCTTCTTGGCCATTTGTGGAGCAAGAATGATTTTGTGTCGCGAAACAATTTCGTGTCGTGTCTCGCAAAATTGTTCGTGAACAATTTCATTTCTTGTGTCTTTTCTGTCAAAATTAGAGTGGAGAGCTAGCAAGGCTTTGGCACTAGAAACATTTTGTTTCTTTAGCTCTCTCTCAAAGCATGATAGCTTGATGACTCCAAGACTGCTCCTCTATTTCTCGAATAGACCTTTGTGTAAAGCCTTTGTGAAAATGTCAACAACCATGTCTTTCATTCCAATGAAAGTGGTCTGCAACATCTTCTTCCCAATCAGATCCCTTATCAAGTGGTACTTGATCGCCATGTGTTTTGTCCTTGAGTGAAACAAAGGGTATTTTGTCAGATGTATTGCAAGTGTGTTGTCCATCTGTAAAACCAGAGGTTCATTCCTCGTTTCGTCCAGTTCGTCAAGGAACTGTTTGAGCCAAATTATCTCATTGGCCATCTTTGTTACTGCAACGTACTCTGCTTCGCAGGATGACTGAGCCACAATGGTCTGCTTCTTGCTGACCCAGAGAATTGATGCACCTCTCGCGATGGTGCATCCTCCCCCTAAGACACTTCTGTAGTTGTCCTTGAGGGATGCCTAGCTATCATCACTATAGGAAAGCATCTCGAACCCTGCATCACGACAATAACACAAACTAAAATCTTTTGCTAATTGAAGATATTGCAAAATTCGTTTTGCAATCTTCCAATGTATTGAGCCTAGATTTGTACACAATTGACTCATCCTGAACACTGCATAAGCAATGTCAGGGCGTGTGTTATTTGCAAGGTACATCAACGATCCTATCAGTTTTCTGTATGGTGTAACTACATTAATTCTTTCTCTTCTTCAGTCCTCGAACAATTTTCGTTCGTCAGTACTATTTCTACAAGCATTGGAGTATTCGCTCCTTTGCAATTCAGCATCCCGAAATCTTCTAGGATTCTCTGGGTATATTTGGACTGATGAAGGTACAATTTACCTCCCTTATAGTCCTTGTCAATCTGTAAGACAAGGTAGCACATGGCTTCTCCCAGATCTACAATCTCGAAATGTTTCTTTATATCATTCTTCGCTTCAGCAATAAGCTTCTCACTCTTGCAGAGTATCAGAGTGTCATCCACATACACAACTACAATGATGATCTTCCCATCTGTAATTCTTACATAGACATTGGAATCAGCCATTAGTGGCTTGAATCCCAAGGATTTCAGGGTCTGATCTTTCTTCTTGTACCATTGTCGAGCTGACTGCTTCAAACCGTAGATACTCCTATGCATTCTACATGCATAATTAGGAAGTGAATTCAAGACATAATCTGGGGGGTTGATCCATGTAGACCTTTTCATCTAGCTCACCATGCAAGAAGGCTGTTTTCTCGTCCACAATGTGAATCCTGAGGTCATAAGCAACTGCATATGCAAATAGTAAATGTAGGGATGAATGTTTCGCAACAGGAGAGAAGGTCTCAGAATAGTCAATACCATATCTCTGAGAGAATCCCTTTGCTACAAGTCTTGCCTTATACTTTGAGACATCTCCATCTGGTCCATACTTTAGCTTGTACACCCATTTGTATTTTACAGCCTTTCGCTTATCTAGTAATGGCTGCAACGTCCATACTTGGTTCTTTCTCATGGATTCCATCTCCTCATTCATGGCTTGGATCCATTTGTCCTTCTCTGAACATTCAATTGCCTCCTCGAATGTCTGTGGTCTGCCACTGAATCCACAGAACTCTTTTGATGTAGAAGCAGAGCTGCCTGGCACATATCTTGTTGGCGCTCTTCGTTGTCTTGTCAAGCAGCTTCTAGGAGATCCTCCTGTTACAATGCCTTTGTCTTTGTCTGCTCTGCTAGGTCCAGAACCATCTCGATTTACAGGTACTGTAACAAAAGGTTGTCTCTCGAATCTTTCGTCTTCTGATTCGTCACTCGAATGTGAAGTGACTCGAATATTTTCGTCTTCGTGTTCATCCTCTTCTCCCTTTGTCACAGTTGGCAGATCATAAACTGTCTTTCAAAAACTTCATAGCTGACAAGATCACTGCTCTCATCAAACTTGACATCTCTGACTATCTTCACAGTGTTTGTCTCTGGTATATAGACTCTATAGTATGACGAATTGTTGTCATATCCTACAAGATATCCCTGTTCAGCTTTCTCATCAAACTTCTTTCGAAGCTTATCAGGAACATGTGCATAAGCTGCACAACCAAAGATTTTAATGTGAGTCAGATTGGGTTTTCTACCCCACCACAATTCGTGTGGTATCGTGTGAGGGACACTAGACTTTCCTGTCCTGTTCTAAATATAAACAGCTGTAGCTACTGCTTTAGCCCACAATACTCTTGGAGCTTTCGAGTAGCCATCATGCATCTGGCATCTTCCATCAGAGTTCTATTCTTTCTTTCTACAACACTGTTGTGCTACGGTGTGTAAGATGCAATCTTTCTGTGAATGATACCATGATCATTGTAGAAGTCAAAGAATCGATTCGAGATGTATTTTCCACCTCGATCTGTTCTGATCTGCTTCACTTTATTACTAGTGCATTTCTCTGCCCAATTCACATACTTTGTGAATTTGTCAAATGCTTCTGATTTATTTTGAATAAAATACACTCTGGCAAATTTACTATAATCATCAATAAAGGTAATGTAATATTTCAAGCCTCCTACTGAGATCACATTGAAAGGCCCATAGATGTCAGAATGCACTAACTCCAGAATCTTGGTAATTTTGTAGGAGTCCTTGACAAATGGAGTGCGTGACATCTTACCCTTCAGATATGCATCACGGGTGGTCGAACTGTTCGCATTCGAGATGCTCACCCCTATGATTGCTCCATGATAGCTTGCTTGGTACAGTGCCATTGAATTCATATAGCATAGTCTCTTGTGCCATAGAGTGTTTGGCAAATTATCATGAGTCTGATGCACTTGATCTGCAGGCATGCGTATCTCTAAGTGATACAAATTGCCTTTTCTTTTACCTTGGGTGATCAGAGTACTGGAACTTGCATCAATAAGGTTGCATGTTTTGTCTAAGAACGTCACACGCATTCCTGCATCAGCTATTCTTGTCATTAATAGCAAGTCCTGCTATAGTGTAGGCACAAACATAACATCTTCGAGTCATCTGTCTCTGCCATTCATGTTGAGCCACAATGAACCAATACCGTTCACTTGATGTTTGGATCCATCTCCAAGAACAATGAATCTTGATGGATCAACACTTCAAAAATCAGACATGATTTGTCTTGATGTTACGAGGTGTGAAGTAGCTCCTGAGTCTAGGATTACCTCCTATGTGTCAGGTGTTGACTTGACACTCGACATAGGTCAAACTATTATTGTTCTCCTGTCTGCTTTGTGCTGATTTGTTTCTTGGGTTCAGGCGGTAGTCCATGGCTGCATGACCTTTTTTGTAGTAATGGATATACTCAATTTTCGGATTGAGCCAACATGAATTGACAGTGTGTCCTTTGTGTCTGCATCTCATGCAAGTCTTCTTGTCTCCACTTTGTTGTTTTGACCTTCCTTTGTTCTTCCATTTGCCTTTGTTGCTTCCTTCTGCTTGTTGATCACGATCATGCTTTCGATTTGGCTCCCTCTTGGGCTTGGATTGTTTCTTTGTCTTTTCTTTGTTGCTGTAGAGGGCTGTCAGAAGCATCCTTGTGATCAAAGTGCTCTCAAGCCTCGACTTCCTCTCGAATCTCGACAATTGCCTTTTTGAGTGTCATTATAGGATCCTTTGCTAGCAGAGTCCTGGTTGTTTAAAAGGATCTTGGTAAGGCTCTCAATAGATAAGTGAGCTACTTCGTGCTGACATTGCATTTTTTGCTCCAGAATTGTGTAGTGAAAGGAATAGATCCTTCATCTTCCTAACAAAGGAAGTGAGGTCTTTGCCATCCCACTGTAGGTTTGTCAACTGATCTTCAAGCATCATTATCTGACTATATGATTTCGTCTAAAATCTCGTGAGTAGTGTATCCCACATTTCTTTTGCCTTAGAGAGTGTGGCCAAGTCAAGTGTGAGGCTATCCTTGATGGATTATGATAGCAAGGCTACTGCCTTGTCATTCTTCTCCCTCCATTCACGTAGCTCCTTGTCTATTGTTGTAGGCATCTCCTCGGTGCCATCAACCTAGGGGAATAATCCTTCACCCTTTAGCATCAACGAGGTATTTACCTTCCATGCTAGGAAGTTAGATCCCGATGAATCCAGAACTGTACAGATATTGGATTGTATGCTATTGATCGAAGCCATTGCTTCTGAATTTGTGTTTTCACTTGTTAGTAGTTGTTTGTTTAAATGCTTAGCCTCCTGGATCTGATAGCTTTTTAGCTATGTCAGACTATGAGAAGGTAGGCTCTGATACCACTGAAGCAAAAAATATTAGGGGAGTTTTGAGCTCCAAAAAGACCCTTTAAGAATGCGTGCAAGATGTCTCTTATATTATTAAAATATTATAACACTAATACTGTTGACTCACCATAGCTTTTAAATCATATCTCAAAAGTATGTCATGTAACATATCATTGGAAAGCCCTTGTTGAACGCTTTCCAATGCACCAAACTCTGCTAAATTTGGACTTACCACTAAGAAGTTATACCATTTTTAGTGTGGAATCAAAATGTGGACTCAAAAAGTTATGTTACATAGATTTCAAATTTGAGTGTTTTGATTGGTCCATATGTAAGAAAAATTTAAGAAAAAATATAAAAAGAATATTTACAAAGGGTCTGTTTTGGATTTAGAACTTCTCTTATGTGTGTTCAGAAAATGCAAATTCCAGCTAAAACTTTGGTGACAAATTGATAAAATTTTGAACGATTCGCAAACAGTTTTGTGAAACTTGAATTGTTTCTATTCGAGAATAATTCGTGTTGGATCAATCAGCCTCTATATACAACGAAACGAAACAAAACGAGACAAAATCTAGACGAAAACGAAACGAAACGAAACTCCATCTTGCAATAACAGAAATGAATGGCACAATAAAATATGTGTATCAAAAAATTGGATGGAAAATACATTTGTACACAACTGCAATATCGCTGTGTGAATCACTGACGTAGAAACGCCAGCTACTATAAATATAAATCACTAACATAGAAATGTCAGCTGTTGTTAACTACTACAGAAAAACAACGTGAATTCATAGTAGTGTGCCACAATATAGAATACTGCATGACAATAAGTGATGGAAGGCGGAAACATCACAACAATAATACTACATGAATCACTGACATAGAAATGTCAGTTGTTGTTGCCTGCCGCAAGAAGAACGTGAATGTTGAGCAGATCCACCTCTCTTTTTACTTCAATTGCTCATTTACATATATAACAGCTGGAAGATCTTGTGCTATCTTAACTTTACAATTACAAGATAGTTAACAGCTGGTAAACTGATCAATAGATCGGTTTATTGTTGGAGCGTGAAGACGTAATGATTTGATACTTGGAATCCCTTGTAAATCCGCAGATGGACGACGCAACACTCTTTGGTTTTTTTGGCCTTTGCCTTTAGTTAAGGGCAACCATCGGCATTTGTAGGGTACATTTGCAAGTGTCGCCTGTCATAAATTGTGTGTAAAAATGTAGGTCACATTTTAGGCAAGTGTCATCTGTCATAAAATGCATGTAAAAATGCAGTGTCACATTTTTCGCCTATTATAATTTGCTTGTATTTCTGTAGATTTTTCAACTGTTGCCTTTTTGGAAGTGTCCCCCCATCTCCATGTTCTCTCCACTCTGGGCCGCTGGCCCGGGTCAGTGCGCGAACTCCGAAGGCCGCCACCCACCCCCATAAAGCCCCCCTCCCTCCTCCTAGGCACATAGAGTGAGGGAGGTGGGGGGCGCAGGCGCGCTGCGCGCTGACCCGGGCCAGCGACTTGGAGGGGGGCTTTATGGGGGTGGGTGGTGGCCTCCGGAGTTTGGGCACTGACTCGGGCCAGCGGCCTGGAGTGGAGAGAACAGCTACATTAAGATGATGTGTCCTTGATTTATTACACTAGGCTTACTGAAGCCTATTGAGGTGTGAGTTAACCCATGATAAACCCAAGGTGAACTGCCATGTAGGACAATTAATGAACTAATTAATCCTAATTAGCAAACACGTTTAGGCAAGGAAGATGCCCTTTTTGAGTTCAAAAAGGGCCCTAATGAAAACTCCAGGAATGAGCCTCCATTGTCATCTTGCCACAAGAAATCATCAAACCTTGAAAATCCATGAGTAGGTGAGTTCATCAATGATGTAAATCCAGCACCACATAACTCCATAAACCAAGTAGGTTGCACTAGTCCATCTTCAAAATCTACTTGACATAAGAAAATGACCATGAATGCACCCAAAATTGACAATCTCCAAGTATTGGCACCAAGTAGTTCAAAACTTGAGAAATTAGGCATGGATGAGTGATATAATGAACCTCCAATAGCTCCATTTCCATCAGAAAAACCAGCCAAGAATGCTAGTACAACTCCAACAATAAGATATTGCAAGACAATGTAGCTAGTTTGTCCACATCTTGACAATTTGCACACATTCACATGAAATAGCTCAAACATGAGATAGAACAAGTAAAGTAAACTTGAACAACACTTCCTTGCTACTCCTTTGACCTTAATTGAGTATTCAAACACCTGCAAAAACATATCCATAACTTCTTTTCCAAATGACCCTCCTTTGTCGATGCTCTTGACTAGCTCCAAATTGCCACCTTTCCTTTTGTGTTGTTGAAGCCCTTTGAGACCTCTTGACCATCAAAATTGAATTTTTTTTTTCAAATCCGCTACTTGAATTTCCAACATGAAAACCTTGAGAACCAATATCCACTTGCATAGCATCATCTACACAAGAAGATTCTCCAAAACATGTGAGTAAAGCAAAGTGAGTCGCTTCCACTTGCTTACGTTCCTCTTGAACATCAAAGATATCAAAGATATGAATATCTTTAAACCTGAACCTCTTGAAATACTCCCTCTCAAACATATGATCTAGATCCAACAAGATCTCATCAATGCTTGATCTCGAATTTCCACAAAGTTAGTGAAAACAATGTCATTGGTGGCACCATCATAAATCAAAAGATAGATTCCAAACTTTCCATCCAACATGAAGTAGAGTAGGTGAAGATGAGTATCAAGCCTAATAGATCCAGCCTTCTTGAGTCCATAACAGGCCTCAATAAGCTCACCAATGAGATCTCCCTTGCCTTTAAGAACTTGCCTTGGACGTGAAGAACACATCAAAAGAGAATCACAACCATCTAGATCCTCATCATTAGTAGTAAATTTGATTTGCTTGCTACCTTCATCTCTTTGTTTCTTCAAACATTCATTAGCAAAATGCCCTTTGATTCCACAATCGAAGCATTTCAACTGAGACTTATCTTTCTTTTTTCCAAAAGAGGAAGTCTCACCTTGATCTTGTCCTTTTGACCACTTGCCTTTGCCTTTGCCTTTGAACTTGCCTTTGATGAACATAGCATCCTCTTCATAATGAGATGTTGATGTAAATCCACCTCCTCTTGATTGAAGCCTATAATCCTCATTCACCAAGATCTCTTGCAAATCCACAATACTTGGCAAAGCCTTTTGAATAGCAAAGCTTTGAACAAGATTAGCATGATCATCCAACAAGCCATTAAGTATAGCTTGAACAAGTTCTACCTCCTTAATGCTCTCCTCAATACATGCTAACTCATCATTGAATGCTTTAATCCTCAAAACAAAAGCATGAGTACTCTCTTCCTTCTTTTGCAAACTTTGAAAGATTTGCCTCCTAAGAGTAAGCACTCTTAATGTAGACTTGGATTCATAAAGCTTTTTCAAAGCTTCCCAAGCCTTCAAAGATGATGTGCACTTACCAATCTCCTTGAGAAGTTCATTGGTAACATTCATCTTAATCATGTGTAGAGTCCTTTTAGACCTCTTATCATACCTCATTTGATCTTGTTGAGTTTTTGGTCTCTCCTCCAAACCTACAACAATATCCAAAACATCATTCATCTCAAGAAGTGATTCCATCCTCTTTCCACAATGAATAATTACTTGAGATAAGCCTATCATTGCCTTCCAACATGAATCCACCACTTGTAGCCATGTTGCAATGACCTGATCTTCTTCTTTCAACCTGTTTCAATGCACAAAGCACTCTCTTGAATGTCAACAAATTAACTCAAGAAGAAATCACAAAGATATGGAACCTCTCAAATCTCTTCTAGCACTTCTAACTAGAAAATCAACACATAGAATAGTGAAATCTTGATCAACCTATGATCTATCCTCAATCTAATGATTCTTTCCACTTCCTAAGATTGAAACACACTCAAGTGAAGTTCAGTAACCTCACAAACTAGAGATCCAATCAAAATTAGAGTTTTGACAAAATCAAATATCTCAAATTCTATATGCAATTTCTAGAAAATTGATATATCATCTTGTAGCCTCCAATGAGGCCTTCCTAATGCACCAAAAATTGGCTAATTCTAGCCAACCAAGTGTGAAATCGAAATTGATCAAGTACATAAACCTATATTGAGTTTTGACATACAAAAGATCAATTGTACATACGCAAAAATGCTGATTTTTGAGTAGAAACAATCTAGCATGCTCTAGCATTGGTAACTCCTCCAAATCCTTGATAAATGTGGTTGATCCTTTCATTACCTGAAACACAATAGGTCTGATACCATGTGAAGGATTCCAGATCATTCAAGTCCCAACCCATGTCCCTGATCTTTGATTACAATAAGGAGCAAACCAACAATCCTGCCAATCAGCATCTACATATAAGATGAGGTGCAAACTCTAAGAGATACTAATCAAACATGAACCAAAACATAAAATATAGTTTCTATCCGTACAATTAAAGTACCCTACTGTATTTCACACTTGTGGAACCAAAAATAACAAAATATGAGCATTCTACACAAGATTGCAAGATATCATCAACAGAGTGGACCAATGAGTAGTAGAACCCAAAGAGAATCGTGTATAATGATTGCAAGATAACATCAAGAGAGTGCACCAATGAGTAGTAGAACCCAAAGAGAATCATGTACAATTATGAAATGAGAGAGAGAAGAGAGAAGATCCCTTTCTCCATGAGTTACAACAATATATAACAGCTCCAAATCCTACTTTGCCACTTGGCTTTCCCTCCAATATGAAAAACCCTACTTTTTTGGGACTAGATTCAATGTACCCAAAGTTCACATTTGAATCTCTCTCAAACTCGACTACCAACTTTTCCACACTTTCAGAAAGTATTTATTGAATGCATTTTAAACCAATATAACTTCAAAAAGTTTATCTCTAAATATAAAATGAGTTTTGGCCTCATATTGACAATTTACCAAAATATGACTAAACTTGTTGAAATCTCTCACAGGAAGTAGAGTAGATATTGGAGAACCAGACTTTGTAATATTTGTCATTTAATATACATAATTTTTATGTATGTCTATTGCCTATTGGCTTGTATAAATTTGCATGTTTTTTAAAATTTTCTATAGTTCTTTGATATTGTATTATGGACTTTTCTGTAAAACCATTGGAAAAGTTACAATGTATAGTTGTTCTTTGTGCTAGTCTCACCATGTTATGTACTTTTATGGAATGCCACTCTTGCTTGCCAATGAGATTTTTCCATTCCTTGCGATGACCATATGCTAATGTGGGAACGCAATAGAAGTCTTCAGATGGAGAGAAGATTTAAAGAGAGTAATAAAGTGTGGAATAACTCCCCTGTTTTGTGCATTCTAAGAAACGTTAAATTGATTGTGTCTTCAGATACAAGTCTGAGCACATCCACCGAAGAGCGTCGAATTACTATTAATCAGTTTGAGTGAAGATTCAATTCAAATCAGAACAATGGAACAGCAAAATAGCGCTTGTTCCTTAGGCGTCAAAGACAATCATTGTCTGATCAAATTCAGAGGAGTCGGAGACGTCCGTGATTTAATT
Organism: Diphasiastrum complanatum; assembly: GCA_029204225.1. NCBI lineage: Eukaryota > Viridiplantae > Streptophyta > Lycopodiopsida > Lycopodiales > Lycopodiaceae > Diphasiastrum > Diphasiastrum complanatum. The sequence continues at coordinate 68,937 of MU832062.1, read as the reverse complement.
AGATTGAATGAACAAGCATGAAAAGTAAATATGAAAGTACAATCAATCACAACACAAAATATCTACGTTAGACACATATATGAAAAGTGTTGCTTCCTTATATTACACTAAAAATGCTTGTCATGGAGAAAGAGCAACATAAATGGTTACAACTTGAAAAATGGAGGTGTAACTCAGATGTAAATCTTCCGCTCTTTTGCACACGGCTAAATGAGAGCTGGAGATGTATTTATATACATCCTTGTTTATTATAAGAATTGTTTAACTAATCTATAATTACAAGACTTGTTTAGTATAAACTATTTACTTGGTCGTGAAATTATGTACAATGACATATGTATAAGTAAATAACAGTCAAATGACTCGAAGTCGTAGATTGTCACATTTTTGCATACGTCGGTCTCTCACTTAGCATATTTTGGATATTTCCTGAAGTAGTGGAATGATCAGACTTCGAAGTAGAACCAACTATCGCATACTTTGAATATTGTCGAAGTAGTTAAAATTGTCGATCGTTGAAGTAGACTGCTTTGTTGCATTTTGAGAAAATGCGAACTGTGTGACAAACGGTTCATTTCTGCAGACTGTTGAAAAGACAATGTATTTATATAGACTGTTTGGAAATAGTGACTTGTTGAAGTTGTCGATGAAGTCGTGGGTTGAATGGATGAGTTCAAATCATTGATGGCCAATTCAAATGGCCAAAATTGAGAAATTGAGAAGATTTTGAGAATTCAATATGCTGGGAGTGAAATGTTGCGAGATTGGAAGATCCCTTGGGAGTCTAAGTTCACCCTTTTGTGGAATTAAAGATCCATATTAGATCTCAAAGTGGCAAACTTAGATCTTGAAAATTAAGCTCGTAGACCAAAAAATGTGTATATGAGAATATACAACTTTGAGGTTGATCTTATGGGAGTTTAGGTTCGCCTGGATCAAGTTAAGCTCATCATAAATGAGAAATTTAGCCTACAACTTGGTGAACCTAGATCTCTATTGAATCTTGAGAAGTATAGTTGGGGAATGTACAAGTTCCAAACTCACTTGATAGGCTAGTACAGATCTGAAAATGTACAAATCTGACTTTTGGCTTGCACTTGGGAAATGATCTGATGGAGTATGTACTCCTCTTGACCATAGTAGGTAAAATACGTGTAAAATCACTCACCGACAGGTGGGGGAACTCAAAGGTACAGTTGGCAGAAGTGCAAAAAATTAAGATTTGCACACTTTTCAATGTACAACAATGGATCCTTGGAATATGTGTTTTCCCTTTGGACAATATATTGGCCTCAAATGGATCTCTCAATGGTGAAGGATGTGAACCAAGATACACTAATGTTGAGGCTGTACAGGCAAGAACATACAGAACTTTAAAACCAGGTTTCAGGAGCTGAAGTCACTAGTCTAGGTTTGCTCTCTAGACAATAGTTTCAGCAGGTAATGGTGGCCTAAATCTGAAGTGGGTGAACTTAGATAGCAAGTTTTGCATTCTTGGGGAATGCAAACAGGTTTTGGAAGTATTTTTTCAATTATTTCTTGGTTTTTTTTAAACTGAGTTCATCCCTATTATATTCTATGTAAAAATGTCTGCTTAATTCATGGTAAATTAGGCGAATCTGTCTGTTAAGATTTTGGGCTCAAAACACTCCCTAGAACTCTGGTTTGTTGTTTGGCAGTTTATTTCTAACTTGGCATAGACAAAATTGGGAAGGCACTTTCACAACAGATTTAGAAACATATTCATTAGAGAAAATATGGGCCCAAAGCGGGCCCTATAAGACATGCCATGTAGGAGAGAGAAAAATAACAATAAAGTAATTAAAAAATCATTTTCTAACTTCTTTATGCATCTGCCCGCACTACTTTCCATAAAAAAAAATCTACCTTATTCTAGTCACATCAAACGTCACTGGTGCTTAAACACAGTTAAAGTATAATTTTCAAAATGCTGAAATATTTCCTCCCAATAGTTGGAAACACTAATAGGAGTGGCATTTCAGAAACAAAGCCTAAGCCATCTCTATCTCTAGCGTCGAACAAGTGTCGTCAAAGCACCATCTCCAGCTCACTACCCAAATTGTCAATTTCTGATATGATCTGATACAAAGAGGAAAAGCTAAAGTATGTAGATTTATGGTCTCTTCTTCTAAATGCCACTCTAACACCCTGACGAAATGCCTTAGGATTTGATTTATAGGGTGCCTTCACTTTTCCTAGAGCACTTTTGACATTTTGTAAGACAGTGTCGCCTTTTTCGCCTGTCACAAATTATGTGTAAAAACACAGTGTCGCGTTTTTTGCCAGTGGAAATTTACTTGTATTTATGCAGACAGTCAAATTTTTCGCATGTCTTATTTTACATGTAAATATGCAAACTGTGCAACAACATGAGTAAAAAATGCAGCATGAATGGTTGTGTGCATTAACACTTAATGCCTTCGTAAATATATCTACAACCATGTCCTGCGTTCTGCAGTACGTTAAGCTCACCTCCTTGTTGAGAACTTTTCCCCTGATGTAGTGATATCTGATTTCAATGTGCTTACTCCTAGAGTGAAATCTAGGGTTAGCCGATAAGACAATAGCACTTTGATTATCACAGAATAAAATTGTAGGGCTGTACTGATACAGATTGATGTCTGACAATAAATTTCTCAACCAAAACGTTGCCTTAATAGATTGAGAAGCAATAACATTGTGTATATATACTGAATATCATCTACGTATTTAGATTGATATCTTGATTAAGAGATTGAAGATCAAGTCAGTGTAACATAATAGCATCAGAAGCTTAGCAGAGAGAGAGAGAAGAAGTAGATGCCTTGTGCATTGATTCTTTATTGTCAGTAACAGGTTCATTCCTCTTACAAATTGAATTAGCTTTGTAGGGCATGTGGTTTCATCCGCTACTGCATTATTGACATGTATATTTGATATACTTAATCTGATAACAGCTCTTTGTTCTGCACTCAGATCTGTGTCAATATTGTTTGCCAAGCTTATACGACTCCGCAAACAAAGAAGAAGTTGTTCTGTAGATATTGCAAGCAAAACAACCACAAAATTCAAGATTGTCGGATACTTCAAGCAAAGAACAACAGCAAGGGGCAGTTGAATCAAGTGGCAAATGCAGCTGCAGAAGATCCACAGCCTATTCAAGAAGTGGATCATGATGCCTTCATGACCAGCCATCAAGGAGCATCCCTTGGGAATCCATGTGGAAGATTAGTCTAAGTGATAGGAAAAACTATCAGTGACTTAAGTATGAAAATCTGGTACTGAATAAAAGAACAAGAAGACAATTACTCTATCGGATAGTAGAGTCTTGTACTGTGGAAGCTTATCAGGCTACGAAAGAAGCTCTGATACCATGTTGGAATTGAAAGAGGGTGTGTCGTCAGTGTGAGATTTTACATGTAAATATGCAGACTGTGCGACAACATGAGTAAAAAATACAACATGAATGCAGGTAGATTAAAATAGGATTTAGGAGAGTAGTGGAGATAAATCCAACATCTTTTTCGATAACCTCCTTTGGATGATAGATCACATATATCCTTGGTAACCAGTCTTTTTCTCTTGTTGTTTTTTACCTTTCTATTGAGCAAATCCATATCTTACAAATATGAGATATGCATGGATTGAAATGCGATTTTTATCTCATCATTACTGGTTGTGAAATGACGCAAAGAAGATTTTAATGTTTGAATCTCCTTCTTGAACATCTCACAAGTTTTCAATTTTGTAAATTTTTCTTCGCACTCCTTTGATATTTTCCTTAATTCCTCTTCCAAATAATGTATTCTTTGCATTGAATGTGCATTTTATAGAGTTCCAAATTATCACAATAACCTAAAAGGCCATTTTTTCCATGACACATAGATTATTAATTGAGTCACTGAATGAAAATTTGGATGTTGCAATGAATATGGATCAATAGGATACAATGAGTACAGGAATATCAAGAGATCGAGAAGATCCTAATTAGAAACTTGTACTACCAATTCCTATTCAGAGTGTTCATATTTGTACATTGCATGCAAAGGTGTGTATAGTAGAAAAAATAATATATCTTCACATCTTGTTTGCATGGAGTACCGAGCCAGAGTCATCTTGAAAACAAGCTATATCCAGATTAGAGGATGTATTACCAAGCATAACTCTAGGATCTAGGCTAGGGTTTCATTTTAGAGCAAGAAGAGTGAGTTAACTTCCTTATTACATGTTGGAAATCCACCTAACTTCAAGAAGTCAAATTTTCTATGTATTCCAAGCTCCCATAGTGAGAAGATAGAATATTTTTGGAGCTCATTGGCAATCTCAAGCTAGTTCACTATGTACATTGAGTTTTTGTGATCCAAATGAAACCAAATCAATTTCTACTTATTTCTCAGGTTGAAGGGCGTACTAAAGCCTGTAGTACATACGTGTGGTCTCATATTTCAATTTTGATCAATGATTTTGATTGTTAATGCTTGTTGTTTGTCAAATTGCCAATCTAGATAAACTTTTTGATGACTAGTTTTCTGATAGATTGTTAAGCAAGCATCCAATCACTCTTGTGGATCTTTTGTAGATTCATTTATGTTCCTCAAGTACAATACTTTCACATGGTATCAGAGCCAAGTACAAGAGCATAAGCCATTGATCTAATGCAAATCCATTTTTAGCAAGTTTTGGTGCTAAAAACTAATATTGAGAAGGCAAGCTAGAATCTTGATTTTGGTGAGGAGATTTGATCCCAAACTTGGTAGGGGTATAAATCCGTACTATCCACAAATGTGGGCACCTTTGAACTTGCATTTAATGTATGTTATTCATTTGATCCAAAGAAATTCAATTTGAGAGCTTTTGATGTGATTTTTGGTGGAAATCTTAGGATAAGCTACCAAAATTGAGTGCCACTGATTAGATTTGACATAGGGTCATGAAATCTAACTAATCTAGGCTGAAATCAGGTCCTCTAAACTTGTTTTATAGGTCTTAAAAGTGCATCAAAAAGTGTGAGGGAGATTTAGTCATGTGATTGTCCAAAAATAGCCAAAATTGGCAAGATTTGATTGTAAGTAGATTTCACATCATCTTATCTTCATTCCAAATTTGTGAGAGAGTGCTAGAATTGAGATTATAAGTCCATTTGTTGGATTATAAATTTAATTTGAGTGAAACACTACAAGAGAGAGACCTTAGTGAGTTTCTAGAGACAATCAAACCCATTTTTTGGCAAGAGTTGTTTGAAAGTAGTTTTCACTTCATCCTATCTTCATTTCAGCTTTGTGAGGGAGTGATAGAACTGCGATTATAATTCCATTTGTTGGATTAGAAATCAAATTTGAGTGAAACACTAGAAACGTGAGACCTTTGTGAGTTTTGAGCATACCTTCTAGAAGCTAGTGAGAGATTGAATTCTATAAATTATGCTATTTGGAAGGTTAGGATGGAGTCACTCTTGGTGCTCCAAGACCATTATGAGTTCTTGATTGAGGATGAAGATGAACCTCTAGGTGCACATGAGTTAGCTAGATACAAGAAGAGATCTAGGCTTGCACTTCATTGTGTGAAGATGAATGTGAGCAATGTTTTATTGAGATAAGTATCAGCATGTACTAGTGCTAAAGAGGCTTGGGAGTCTTTAAAATCAATCTATGAATCTAGTAATACTTCAAGAGTTCTCATGCTTAGGAATCAGATTATGCAAAGCATGAAGAGAAGTGAATAGAGTGCACATGATTATGTACAAGAATCAAGTCTTTAAATAGGGAGTTGGCTTCCATTGGAGAGAAGATTCAAGATGGAGAGTTTGTACAAATTGTTCTTAATGGTCTAGGAGATGACTTTGCAAATTTGGTTCAAAATTTTGCCATCTTAGACACTTTGCCATCTATTGATAAGCTTGTTTGTCAAACTGCCAATCTAGATCAACTTTTTGATGACTAGTTTTCTGATAGATTGTTAAGCAAGCATCCAATCACTCTTGTGGATCTTTTTTAGATCCATTTATGGTCCTAAAGTACAGTACTTTCACATCTACAACTCAATATTTTGAAAAAATAGGTTTTACTCGGCCACTCAAAGTAGAAGTTTGGGGAAAATTAGACAACATGGTGAAATACTTGAGAAAAGATCAATTTTCAAATCTTGATGTACAAATGATACGGAAAACAACCAATGAATTTGTGGATGCAGTTCGAAGTGCATGGGGAGCAGATCATATAACACACTATATGGTAAGGTTTCGGTGTAACACTATTATAGACAAACTTGATTATTCAAGGATCCCATAATCAGGTCCCCAAGGTCTAGTTCCCAGATCTGAGATACTCTTCTAAAATTCTCCTTTTCAACATTCCCAACCTTCATATCCTTTTCATTTTTCCAAGTTGATTCCTAGATCCACATTCCCCACTTTCATATTCTTGAGTTCTTGCATTCCCCGTTTCCTAGGACTTAGATCTTGAATTCCCAAATCTAAGTAGCCTTGTTGCTCTCCCATAGAAAAAATTTCCTAAGGTACAACTTAGAAAGGGACCTTGTCTGGATACAGCTAAGATCAGGTCAAAAGACTAGATCTAGATCTCAAAGGAATAGGAGAGTTCACTTGGAGGTCAGGGACCTTAAACTAGCCATCTTCCACCTTGGAACCTCCAAGAACAATTTAGCATGGCTGCCAATAATCCTAATCTACCACAAGAGAATGCAGTACTAATTGAGGCCCCAAGAGCTCAAAGGATGCCCAATCCTTTCGCCTATGTTGTACCAATGCTAGAAGCCATCCTGGCATAATCGACGAGCCCTGGACTTGATCTACCACAGTATGATGGTACCAACGACCCCGCACATTATCTTCAAGTTTATGAGGAAGCATGTGAAGTCTATGGAGAGACAACCTCGGAAGAGAAACTCAAGCTCTTTAGCATGACTCTCATTGATGCAATTCGAGAATGGTATTTCAATCTTGAGTGACATGAACAAAATGAGTGGGAATCCCTCAATGATTCATTCATCAAATGATTTAAAAAATCAAATTCCTGGAGAGTCCATTCTCACTGCTTAGTAAGATAAAAATGAGGAAGGATGAGAGGGTACGAGATTACATTGAACGCCTCAAATGCCTTAAAACTGAATGTCGTGCTCATCTAGCACCTAATCAAGCCGTGCTAATATGGTTCATGGATGGCCTTCCAAAATCCATTAGGCGTGAACTTAGACTACCAAAAATCTATGCTACCTTATGTGATGCCATGGATGATGCCATCTGAGAAGAAGATGAAGGCTCAAATGAGGAGTATCAACTCCAACGTTCAAGGACCATTACTATTGACCAAAGCCACAGAGCCCAAGGTGATGGAAACTCATCCGATGTTTTCACTTAGTTTTTGTTACAACAACTTGAGACCATGAATAAGACCCATCAGGCCCAGATTGACAACCTATACTACATCCCAAATGTCTACTATCAATAAATTTCCCAGACATGATAATGTTTGGTGTCCCACATGCCAACAAAATCACAATGTCGAAAAATCATGATCAAAGGAGATTTACAATGTTAGGATTAATACTCAATGGCAAAATGACACTAATCTACCCCAACCTTGCCTCTACAATTACCAATAACTAAAAAGCATATAAATTAAATAGTTACAAACTAAGTTAATGAGAAAAATGGACGCTTCTAGTAAATTGTTATACTCAACTGAAATGATGAATTTTGAGCTTTATATCTTTCCATATAGATGTACATAATTTAAACTAAATTGCCCATCTTCTAGTACTATGAAAATTGAGTGTGATAGAGCTCAAGATCCATTCTAAGTCTAAGGATGGATCTGCATTAAGAAAATTGTTAAAAAATAATGTTATGTTTGTTAAACTATAGAGCAAAAATATAAAACTCTAAGGAGTTTCAAGTCTACAACTTGAAAGCTTGTAGCTACGACTACATGAAGGGCTGCTTGACTAGACAACTTGCTTTACTCTTGTATCCATTCACCTTGCCTTGGGGGTGAAGTGGTTAGGGTATTGACTAGCCATTTCCTGTTAGTTGGGTGGTTTTGCTCCACAGGTGTCCTTTTGGTTTGCATGTGACAAGATTATTGAAGATCTTCACTTGGTGATCGTTATAGTGGTATTAGAGCTTGCTTCACATCAATCAGAAGGTGGAGTTGGGATTCTTGCTTTTTGCACCCTTTTGGTGGATCTCTTTGCTTTATGCTTCTAGGTGGTGGAATTGACCTCCAAGTAGGTGGCTTCTCATATCTTGATGTACTTTTAGCCTATAGATCATGATTATGGATTTTCTCCATAGGAAATGGTGATTTAGGCTTTTAGTTATAACACTGACATAAATAGAACTCATGGTTCTAGAATAATATAGGTCTAGTGGTAGAATTTTGGTTAATATGAATTGATATCCATATATGATTACCATCAAAGAGTCATCCTAAAGTGTGTGACATATACAGTGGTCCATTTCTATCAAAACTAGTTTACACGTCATATTTGAATGAGGTTGGAATCAAAGGAGTGTCTAAGTTCAAATATCAAATGTAGAATCCAAATTTTATATTGTAAGGTTTTGCTCTTGACTAGAAAATTAAAATCCTTGAAGAGTTGCTTGATCCTATTTTGTGAATTGAATGCTGTAAATTGTGATTGAGTATTTGTTTCAATGATACGTGTGTGTGTCTGAACAATGCAAGTTAGATCCAAGAAGAGTCTGATCTGATCGAAATGAAAGATTGGAGGGGGAAGATCCTAGAAGGATGTGATCTACAGCAATAATTCTTGGGATGAGATGAAAGATTAACTACTGAAATAATTTGATTGGATATATAGATCAGAAAAAATTCGCCTCTGATCTGTGGCCGGCTGCCTCGGTGCCTCGAGGTACCTTGGTTTGTAGATTAACCCCTAACAGTGCCTTCAAAATATATCAGTTCAGTTCTCGATAATAAGGCTGGCCAGTTCAGACTTCGATTTTGTATTTCCTAATGATAAACTTTGCCACGATTTACTACTTAAATAGCCAGGGAAAAGTCTGATCCAAGAAAAAATTAGAAGCATATTGCTAAACTGCCCACTAGCCATGATAGCCTAATAGTAGAACTATGAAAAGTTATTTCCGAGCTGTAGGATGATATATACTAACAAGTTACGTGAAGCGTTATGTCATGGCATTGTAATGCATAAGCAAGGAAAGATAAGTTCAAACAGGCGGACTGGCATGAGGAAAGATAAGTTCAAGTTACTGGCGGATTGTCCGTGGTGGACATTCTGCAATTAACAATATTGACATCTCTAAATTTTGACCATCAAATATTGCAAGGCACGATCAAGAATGCAATCTTATAAGTGACTAGCTGAGTCTCTCATAAGCTAGGAGGAATTTTCACCATTAGACAGGTCACCGGAATAGTTGAATAATCATCCATTGGTGATCAAGCATTAGGAGTTTTAAATTCTCAATAATTTTTCTTCGTTGAGAATTCTAGAATATATTACTCACAAAGAGTAGCTTTCAACTATATCTACTCAGAACATCACCCGGGACGGGCCCTCCAGCGTGCAGCTTGCAAACGTGCTCCATTTTATAATGACTTTTATTTTAGCTTGTGCAGCTATGTTTCAGCTGGAAAGGTGGTAGAGGCAATCCGATGATCAATTCCTCGATGGTATTTAAGGCTCTGCTGCATATACTGTCATCCTCTTCAGGCCACGAGCCTCTGGTGGCCTTCTCAAGCCAGAGTGCTTCAAAGGGTTTACACGTTTATGGTTCGGTGGAGTACGCTCGCTTGGATACTGGAGCTTCACAAGGATATTGTCCCGAGACTGACCGTGAGCCGCTTGTCTTCCGAGAAAACTTGAAATTGGTTATCCCATATCTCGGTTCTTTGTCAGAGATGATTGTTTGTCATGCTTGGGATAGACTTACTCGGGGCTTTGAGCCATGCAAAGAAATCAAATCACAGTTTTCAATCCAAAATGACAATTGCATACAAAATTTGGTTATGATTATCGCATAAAAATATTTCACCTAGGCTGCTGTGGCATTGACGATTCTTGCTCGCTATTATGCTTGTAGCTCACTTGCTTCTGCGATTCGAATCGATCGGCTGGCCACAGAGCTAATTAGGTGCAATGGCGTTTGCAGCGGAAGATGCTAAGCCTATTAAAGATCTAGAAAGTCAGGATCAAACAGCTGGGCATGCTCAAACTGAAACTCCCCTAGCCAGTGGGAATGACGGCACCTATTACTCGCAGCTCCCAGATGTTAACTCACGTTCAACCGAGAACGCAAATAAACGCGACAGTACCCGAGTGCATTTATCTTTCCTGGCAGCTATATTTTGTGGCTTTGGAGTTGTGGTGTGCCTTGCTCTTCTATCATTACTATCTTGGCCACATCAAGCACCTCCACCAACCTTTTTGTTGGAGCAGCGTACTGCATTTCATTTTCAGCCCCAAAAGAATTGGATGAACGGTAGGTGCTAAGCTTTGATGTGTTGCATGAAACAACAAGATGTACCCTCGGTTTCCCTTTATTATATCACTATATTTTAACTCTGTTATAACAGGAGTGATGTTAGATTGAACTGGAAGAATAGCTGCAACCGTAATCAGATTGAAATGAATTGGAACACCTGTCATCATACTTGATTTGAATTGGAAGAATAGTTGCACCTGTAATCAGATTGAAATGAGTTGGAAGGCTAGTGGCACCTGTTATCAGACTGCATTGAATTGAATTATTATGATCGACTAACAGAACTTTTGTTCTGCTTTCGTTTGCAAATTCCTTGTCACATTGCCGCAAATGACATCACTTGGTGCAGATCCAAATGGTACGATTTCCACAAGGCCGCTCTTTTTAAGAACTCGTATTTAATTTACAGGACTGCACGACTTCTTGTAGTTGTAACATATTCTAATGAATAGCCAGCTGAATGGATGATCCTTGTTTCTTGGCAGGGCCAATGTTCTACAAAGGTTATTATCATTTCTTCTATCAGTACAATCCTGATGCAGCAGTTTGGGGCAATATCACGTGGGCGCATTCTGTGTCAACTGACTTGATTCGCTGGTTCCATTTGAATTTAGCTCTTGTCCCAGACCACTGGTACGATGCAGACGGAGTATGGTCAGGTTCTGCCACCATTCTTCCTGACGGAAGACCTGTAATTTTTTACACCGGTTCATCAAACGAATCGGTGCAGTTGCAGAGCATGGCTGTTCCAGAGCAATTAACCGATCCTCTCCTTCGTAGGTGGATGAAAATTCCTCAGAACCCCATTCTGGTGCCACCCCCAGGTATTGGCAGTAAGGATTTCCGTGATCCTACTACAGCATGGTTGGAATCGGACGGACTATGGCGGATTGCAATAGGTTCCAAGCAAGGGACGACAGGAGTCGCCTTAATTTATCAAACCTCCGACTTTTACAGCTGGACTCTGCAAGAGAATCTCCTTCATCACGTTCCCAGCACAGGCATGTGGGAATGTGTAGATTTCTACCCTGTTTCCCTCATCCACAACCATGGATTGGATACGTCAAAAGTTCAATCCAATCAACTAGTGAAATACATTTTGAAGGCAAGCTTGGACGACAATAAACACGACTTTTACGCCCTTGGAACCTATTCCACAAAGTCTCATACGTTTACTGCAGATAATCCAACGACAGATGTGGGGATTGGGTTGCGCTATGATTATGGCAAATACTATGCATCCAAGACTTTCTATGACCCAGTGAAGCAAAGACGTATCTTGTGGGGTTGGGCGAATGAGTCTGACAGTGTGGAAGATGATGTTGCCAAAGGTTGGGCATCTGTGCAGGTAGGACGTCTTAATTTGTAGCAAGTTTACTTCTTGTTCAAACACAGGTTAAGCTTTTAACAATACAATCAGTTCTGATAATTGCAAACGAAAGTGGGGCAATCCGATGGTCATTTTTTTTTGCCTCGAGTCCGTTGTTTACTGCATACAATGATTTTTTGATGATTTACGTTTCGATCATGGCAGACGATTCCAAGAAGTTTGGTACTTGACAGCATCACCGGATCAAACCTTATACAGTGGCCTATTGAAGAAGTTGAGACTCTTCGTGGCGAGAAAGTAACCGAGCAGAATATAGTGCTACAGGGTGGTGCGCTTGTGAAAGTGAATGGAGCTTCTGGAGCTCAGGTAAAGTGGACATTTGTAAGAGGAAACCTTACTTTTGCTGATGTAACATATTAAATTCTTGTATGGATTCTGTGATCAATGATTGATACGCAATATCTCAGATATTATCAGAAAATACATTGATATGACGAACTTGGGCAACTCTCTTTATTAAAGCTCCTTCTGACTCTACAGCTTGACGTAGAAGTCACTTTCAAGTATCCCAACGTAGACCTGCTAGATGTGCTTCCGTATACCGAGCAATATGACTGCAGACAAGGAGGTGCCGAGCACAGGGGTATTTTTGGACCTTTTGGATTGCTTGTTCTTGCGACAGACGATCTACATGAACACACTGCAGTGTTTTTCTATCTTGCACTACAGCCAAATGGAGAGTGGATCACCACAGTTTGTAGTGATCATAGCAGGTACCTTTCGTAATTTGGCTGTTGATGAATTTCAATTTCCCCAGAAAGCCCAAGTTTCAAATTGTCTTCTTAAGCCAATGCATCAAATCTGATTTGGATTGTTCTAAAATTTAAATGGTTAGAGATCTGTAGCTTTGTAGATAAAAAGAAAAGTACATGTAATCTGAAATTTAAATAAGGGATGTGCATTGACAGGGCTTCCCTGGCAAAAGGCATTGACGCCACAGTTTATGGAACAACTGTCAAGAAGCTGGCGAACGAGAATTTCTTATCTCTAAGACTTATTGTAATTGCCAGCATTACAATATATGAAAGCTTAAAGCTTAAATGATTGTTGATAGTAGATTAATTACTTCTTGCAAAACAAAACTTGAATAGATTTGAGTAACACTGACTTATTGAAGTGATTATCCGTGTGGGTGCACTGTGCAGGTTGATCACTCCATTGTGGAGACTTTTGTGCAGGGCGGCCGAGCCTGCATCACCTCACGGATCTACCCAACTCTAGCCACTCACGAAAACGCTCATGTTTTCCTGTTCAACAACGGCAGTGAGCCCATCATTTTGCAAACTCTAGAGGCGTGGCACATGATCGCTGCAAATGTGTACCATGTATAAATTCCTGGCTGCATCCGTCTCTCGTCTGCACACCACACCATACATGATCATCCATATTCTCGATCGTACCGTATACGATCACCCATCTCCTTCCACACTGAATTATTTCTGTTTTGGCTGAGGTTCTAAATTTTGTAAAGACATTGAAAATTATATGGATCGTGCACAAAATCCTTCCTTCTTGTCAAAAATTGGTTGGAGATTGCTTTTGTTCCTTGCCCTTATCCAGAGGGCAATCAATGTCCAAGCACTGTGTTTTCAATCCACTACAAAGCTTTTTCTGAATGCATATTCTCATGTTTGGTAAGGACAGCATCTAGTTGTTTACCTTGGGATGGCGGGGCTTAACGCCATGGATAGTCATAATCCCACAAGTGGAGAGTTGGTGTATTGTGCTTGAGTTGGGATGAGCACCCAAGTTTGATTTTGTGATTCCATGGGTAGGGAGGTGGCTTTGGGAGGGCACTTTATTCCCTCTAGGTTAATTGCTCATGAGTAGAAAAAACTTTGAAAAACATAAAATGTACTCATGTGGTACATCTCAAGCTAATCACCCATTAGCATTCACACCTATTCATTACAAATCATGCACATGATATACCATGAAGCATTGCATACTATCAACAAGATGGATATGTTAATTAGCATAATCAACTTTTGACATTAAGAAAATCACAACTATCCTACACATGAGTTGCACTCCCTTCAGCCAATTATGGGAAATGTTATTCATACAATACATAATGCACCTAGCAAGTGCCATGTGGATAACGACACATTCCATCTAAGGTTGTCTCAGCTACTACAAAAGGATAGATCTATTATACAAATTTAAGTCCTGATAAGTTTTGAAAACCATCAAGTGTCTAGACTTCATTTTTGCGAGTTTCTTTCTTGTCTTGATTCAACAAAAAGATAGCACAAGGTGTGCTACCTTTTTTATGACATTACTTGAATGTTTATTATTAAGAATTGTTGTTTGGTACAAAGTTAAAAATCCCAAACTAAGACAATTTTGAAATATATTTTTTTCTTCAGCCTCCAAATGGCACGCCAGCGTGCTAAGCAAATCAAGCCAACATTTTATTTGTTTATTTATTATTATTTTTGGGCTGATTCGCTTAGCACGCCGGCGTGCCATCTTTGGAGGTTGCAAATACAAATTTAATTGCAATTTTTTTTCCGTTGCACTTGGCACAACGACGTGCTATCTTTCAAGGTTACAAAAAGAAAATCTTGCTATTTCATTGAGTGTGCTATGTTTGGAAGCTACAAAAAATATTCTGAGATAATGTTCTTAGTCAAAATTTGGTTCTCAAATGTGTCAAAATACATTTTCTGTTTTATGCTTTGAATTTTTTAACTGTAATGTATCCACAAAAATATGATTTTATTTCTTAAAAGTAGATATTGTTCATGACAATGATGGTTTGATACCTGAATTGCCACATAGACCACACAGTTTGGTACTTCCATTATCTCACAGATTACACAATTTTCTTTACATGAGAAAGTTGAATGGTTGTGAATGATTCATATGATATAGTGGCTCATGCTATGGCATCCAAGGCTTTTGTGGTATTGGAAAATGAAAAGGTAATTGGAGTTGTCAACCCATCGCTTGGTAAGGAGTGGTTTGAGCTTGTTACTAGCACAGAACATTATGGCATGGGAATCTTCCTTGGCTTGGAAAAGCTGCATCATTTGCGTTGCTCCACAGTGTCCAATGAGGTGAAGTGTAAATGGCTGGGTTGGTGCATGGGACCCATATCTGGGCAGTTTAGAATCCCAAAGAGCGACAAGGATTTTAGGATATGGGTGACGAAGGAGACATGGTTGGAGCACCTAAAGGACACATCCCTCAATGTTCTAAAGGAATGTTTGGCTCTGAGTAGTCGTTTTAAAACAACTGTCGTTTTCATTTCATAGTTTTATGCTACTCTTAAAGTTTGCGTAGTTTCTTGGAGTATGGACCAACATCCAAAATCACCCTTAACATAACAATATATCAAAGTTGAATTCATATTGACTTGGATGTTGCATCATTTTTTAGGGCCAATGGATATTCAGGGATGTGCATCTATGGAGGAGTATTTTACTGATTTCAAACTTTTGAATCGAAAAAAAATGTTCCATGCCATACAGAAAGACATGGAGTTGTCAAAGGTGCGACGGAACAGCCAGACATCCGTGGAGCTGCAAAAAGGGTGGTCTAAAGGTTTGCTATTCATTCAACACTGATTAAATTGTGAGTAATTTTTGAATTGGAATTTAGAAGCATATGCTCATAACTATTGAACGCAGGTATTATTCATATCTTGTATCGCTCAAAAAGGTGGCGCAACTACCAACCTTTTTTAAACTATGGCTGAATAAAGATGACAAGGAGTCATTTATGTACTTTCATAACCAGAGAAGTCTTATTGATTGGGATGTGCAAAATAATCCTTGGTGGATTGATTTTCCTAATGGGACATGCCCTTCCGAAGAGACAAAACTGTACAAACAGCATCAGAGAGATACATTGCATGTAGAGTCGATTATTGTGGATGTGGGTATCACAAAGCTTGAGGAGGGTTCCACTCTTGGGACCTGACTCAATGATACAGGAGGGCAGGATCCAGTGGTCTTAAAACAATGGTTCTTGAAGAGACAACGCAAGGGCAAAGATATTGCAGTTGAGGAGATCATAGACGATTTGCCAGATGATCTTCGGACAAGTTCTCCATGTCCAAACAAGCACACTGCAATCAGCCGAGAGGAGTACGAGTTGTTGACTCCCACACCATCTTCTGTGGCCGTGTACTGTTTTTTCCTACAACATTGCAGTTTTAGTAGCCGTGTTTTTGGTCTACAATGTCATGCTTGCTCACACTTGGCTTGTTTCGTTTTAGTTGTTTACTTTGTGTGGAGATGTGCTAGAGATTGCAAGAAGTGCTGCAACAAAAACATTGTTTGTGGCATTACAAGAGATAGTGGGCCACCTGAAGACAATTTGTTCAGGTAATAGGTTCAAAAAAGGTAAACCTATCCAATACAATGCTGACATGGTTTTGCTAGACTTTCCCACAGGGTTTATCCCTAAGGGCTCAAGGGGTGTTGTTCTCTCATAGAATGTCATCACTGATGACTTGGTTGAGGCAGCCCTACTATTTTCTTCTTCTATTCTAGATTACACTGGTTTTGTGGTGGGCATCACAAGCATATCCGACATCCACACATTTACCAAGATTGCAGAAAGAATTTGACTTGTGGTCGTGCGGTACACAATCTTGCATGGTACCATGGATTTTGGTGTCACTATTTCAATAATCCAGGTAAGTGAGTTTCTGTTTACATGTCGAATCATTTCTTTGAGGCATGAGTGTTTATAACTATAATGATAACTTGTGGAATTTTCTATAGGAGTCTGTGCTTGGTATATGCATCACGTGTTGATCAGAGTATAATCCACCGATCCCAATGAATGCTTGTGATTCAGTAGACCCAACATTGTTTGACATTGCCAAAAATCATTGGATTCAATCTCTCCAAAAAAAAACATCCACCTACAGAAAATTTTAACGCATCAATGAGAACATTCTGTTATTTATAATCTGAAAGAATCACACTACATTTATTGAAACCACTAAAATCAAATTCAAGTGTATTATACCTTGAGTGCACAGGACCGACAATACCAACTTCTTGGACCAAGTGCACAAGCAGATGCACCTGTATGTCTAGGATAGAAGTTGGAAAATCCCTCTCAAGCATACATACAGCCTCCACCATATCTTCTTGTTTTGTTTGCACGTCTATCTCACGAATCTCCTTACCTCACATTCGTCTACATCATGTTTGTAGTATAACTAGATTTTAGTACATTCATATTATTTTATCAAACTTGTATTAGAAAAAAAACATGAAATTTCATAAGATATCGATGTAAAAAAAAAAATTAAGTACCTGACAACAGATGCTAATTTGTAAATGGCATCACGAAGTTGATCAGTTAGACAGCCACGAATGCACATTGGAAATATGTACTCGACCATCTTCAACCAATCATGAGATTTTAGACCATGGAGTTTTCCTACAACTGTGAATGATGTTCGTAGTGAATGAGCAAAACCTATTGGTGTTCTCATCTCGCAAATGAATGACCGTACGTACTTATACTCTTCTTTCGTAAGAATCCAAGGGGCTCTTGGAATACTATAGGTATTTTCATCAGTACATAATTTTGGCCAGTAATCTTTTTTTGTTTTTTATTCTTGTAGATCATGCCTGGCAGAAATACTGTCCTTGTCGCCCACCAAGTGTTTCCATATTGATTCACCCACATTTTGTAATATGTGCATAGGATCAAGCAAGTGATTGATCAAAAGGTTATTCCAATATGGTAAACAATGAAAGATGGATAGTCTTTTCATACCATTGATTGGCTTAGTCTCGGATTCAATCCAAAGTTTGTGCCAATTTGCCACGGACATTATCTTTGGAGGCATTCTTGTTTCTAATCTTCCTCCAAAGCCTCTTCTATGAGCATTTCAAAATGAATGATTTTCATCATGCAAGTACTTGCGATGATTTTCATACACAACTTTGTTTAAATGACGTGAGTGGCAAGCATCAATATTTGGTCCACAAATGAGACACACATGATATCCAGAAGTTGTAAAACCTAAAAGAATCAAATGCAATTCGTGTTATAAATAGAATTCTTTTAAAGAATAAATATTGCATGCATGAAAAATAAATATACAAACATTACAAGTGATTTCATTTTCTAGTCACCTGAACAATCGCCCAATCCTGGATAGTCATGCATAGTCCACATTAAAATCACATGCAACAAAAATGTTGTGTCTTGAAGTGGACGTGAGATGTCATATACTTGGACTCCCTTCCATAGTAGTTCTAGTTCTTCAATCAATGGTGCAAAGTAGATGTACATATTTTTTACTTTATGTTTTCCAGGAATTAGAAGTGCTAGCATGAGATGTCCTTTTTTAATGCTTAGCCAAGGTGGAATGTTATAGTTGACCAACACCATTGGCCAAGTAGACCATGTGCTTGACATTTTTCCAAGGGGGTTAACCTCGTCTGTTGCAAGTCCAAATCTTATATTTCTTGTTTCACTTGCAAAACATGGATATTTTTTGTCAATGTGTTTCCATGCAGGAGAGTCTGAAGGTACTCTCATGATCTCATCTGAAGAACGATGACTAGCATGCCAATGCACATGTTCTGCAAGAGACTTGCAACAAAACAATCGTTGCAATTGTGGGATTATTGGAAAGTGTCGTAACACCTTGTCTTTGCTCTAGGATATAATGCTATGTTTGATTCTTCTCTCAATTTTTTTTCCTCGACACTAATAAATGATTCACTATCATGTTCAGTGTGTTCTTCCACATCATGATGCTCATAGACATTATTTATCAAATTGTTCATGATTTCAACTTCATCTTGAATGCAAAAATCATTTTCAGCACTTGATCTTGATTCTGAAGCCATCTATTTTCATCATGGCTCTCAATCCCATACGCTCACGACATGATAGTTGATTTATGTGCGGCTTATCGTATGCTAATCTTGTTTTGGATATGGAGTGGTTGTTGTCATCGTCACTAGAGCTAGATGACAATCCATAGTCTTTCAAACATGGGAAACAAATTAACATATTCATCAATTAACATATAAGATTGTCATTCATGAAAATTAAAACTAAAATTAAGACATGCAAATCAAACACCATATCTTAAATTAAGGCATGCAATATGAAATATAAAAAAAACAATTAATTCACATTCAACATAACTTGCTCTCACTAAATAGATAAAATGTATTTTGATATTCACAAGGTACATGCTTGAGTTTGGCTCAAAGCCTTTTGTACACATCTTGGAAGAGGGCAATTGAAGCTATATATGATGAATAGCTCTTCACCACATTCAATGGGCCTTATCGCACATACCATTACGTATGTACGTTTTGAGTTCCTAGAAAAGTATTCTTCCTTTCCATTGGTGCATTCCTCGAAATCACAATTAGTTAATGAAGGGTGCCCAATGGAATTATTTATATATGCAGCAATATTGCCATATTTTTCTAGACGCCCATCAATGTACATACGATGTGATTTCAAAACATTCTCTCCTTGCACATGTAGCTCTTCCAAAGAACAAGCATTGGCATTCAAGCCATAAACCTATATTCTCCATTGGTGACGACATAGAGCATGCCAATCACGCCAATTGTATTGAGGTCCTGCATAAGGCATTAATGTGACAACACTATTCAAGGGGACATCAATGCTAGTCAAAGAAAATAAACCCAATCCCGCATTAGGAAAGTGCTCACTTGGCTTGATCATGTACATATGACCCCAATATGAAAATGATGTTCCACATAATGGTAGTGGTACTCTATCAGGCCAACATGAATATTTCTTTCTATCAAAGGGCTTAACCAATGCATCTAGGTAGGGAGGAAGGGGAGACCCAGTCAATGAATTTAAAACATTCTTGGATAAGTCAACAATACATAAATTTGGTTGTTCATTTTCAAATCTTGTCAAAATGCATCCAAGTCGTGTTCTTTTTTTTAATGGAGTAAATCTAGATGGGATAGGAAGAAGAGGAGATTCTACACAAGGTATGTGAGGTGATGTGGGATGGATAGAATCGATGTGAGGTGTCGTGGGATGGATAGAATCGATGTGTGGTGATATCGTGGAATGAATAGAATCCATAGTAGAATTTGTGTGAGGTGTTGTGAGATGGATAGAATCATCATTAATGTACTCACCTACTCATGGATTTCCAAGGTTTGATGGTTTCTTGTGGCAAGATGAAGATGGAGGCTCATTCATGGAGTATCATGGTGGATACAAGGCAACAAAGGACAAAGGAGGAGGAGACATGCAAGCAAAAGTTTATCACTCACATTTATTGTTTGTTTGCTGTATTTTTCCAGAGAGTTCAGAGTTGGAAGCATGGTGGAATCATTTCATTTACATTCTATTTGATTCTTCATGTTCTAGTCACATTTTTACATGTAAAATTGATGTAAGAAATAGCGAAGCATCCCAAGTGGACACTATTCTCTATATCAATTATGGTTGTTTCTATTTTGAGAATTACATGATCCTTGAAAGGAGATATATTCCTAGGAAGGAGATCATTCTTATGATGGATCAAAGTTCTATTGGCAAAAACTATGCTAGGAGCATTGGAAGCTAGGAAAGCGAGTTTTGAGGTACATCATTGGAACTCGAGATTTTGGCATATTGTATGAGGGATCATCACCTAATCTTTTTGGATTTTCAGATTCGGACTATGCTAGAGATATAATGGATAGGAAATCCATTAGTTCTTATTGTATTTTCATAGGTGATGGAGCTATATCATGGATGTCAAAGAAACAAGCCACTATCTCATTGTCATCTAGTGAGGCCGAGTACAAAGCTCTTATACATTGCACAAAGGAGATGGTATGGATCAAGAGGATGATCAAGGATCTTCACTTGCTGGATTTTTCAGAGAGCCCAATCATCTTTTGTGACAATCAATCAGCCCAAAGAATGGCATCCAATCCTATCTTTCATGCGAGGAGCAAGCATATTGAGATACAATATCATTTTGTGAGGGAGCGAGTCATTGCAAAGGAGGTGGAGCTTCAACATGTGTCTTCAAGGGAATGTGTAGCTGATATCTTCACCAAATCATTGGGAAAAAGACTTGTTCATGAAGCATAGGACTTCACTTGGAGTATTATCAAAGTCTATGCTAAAACTAGTTGAAGAGGGAGTGTGAAAGATTCAACTAGTTTCATCACATTTTGCAATATTTTCATATTTGGCATATTGAGGCCAAAACTTGTTTTAGACTTGGAGGTTGACTTTTCAAAGTCCATTAGTCTAAATTTCATTTGAATAAACACTTTTTGAAAGTGTGGGAAAGATAGAATGCGAGTTTGAGTAGATTAAATTTGAATAAGTTGGGTACATTGAATCTAGACCCAAAATTGGTAGGGTTAGCATTTTGGTGGGAAAGCCAAGTGGCCAAATAGGGTTTGAACCTGCTATAAAAGGATGTAACTCATGGAGAGAGTCATCTTCTCTCTTATCTATCTCATTTCATGCTTATACATGGTTCTCTTGGGTTCTACTATCCATTGGTGCACTATCTTGGTGATTGCTTGCAATTCTATGTGTAGAATGATCTATATTTGCTATTTTTGGATCCACACGTGTGAAATACAGTAGCTTGCTGGTTTTGTATGGACAGCAACAGTACATAATCATTTCATTCAAGTTTGATCAAGTTCTATTAGTGTTTGCATCTCAAATTGTGTAGACGCTGATTTTTCTACATTGGTGAAATTGGTAGTGTATTTCTCTTTCTAACCAAATATCATTCAAGTAGATTGGATCTTAAGGATCTGAAATCTTTCACATTATGCATTTATTGCACCACTTCACGACTATTACTTACATAGTTTACACTAAACGGTACAGTTGTAATCTCCACGACCACCACAATTGATGTATTTATATATACAATAACATAAACAGATAGAATGATGAAATATCCACCATAGATGAATCAAAGTCAATCAAATAGCGGAAGCGTGAATCATAGTTCCTCCGTGAACTCCATTGTATCAGAGTATCTAATTCCACAAAATTAGAGATCATTAGAGAGAGTGAAAGTAATTCAATAAGTAGAGATATTATTCAATCTATAACCATCAGAATAGGATCACAACACATAGTGCACTACTAATGTGAACCATTCTCAGACACATGATTGTGATCTGATTGGTGTTATTACAACAGGTTAATATATAGATTCTCTAATTTCTTTATGTGTGTTTGCACTGATAAGTGCTTTCCGATAATTTCTTTCTCTATTACTGATACTCGTTCCCATGACTCATTTAGAATATCTAACCTGAAGGTAGCATGGTTGTCATAGATGCCTAATTATATCGTTGCCTTCATGGTTGCCTCAAACACCTACAAAAATATTCCTCTGATCTAAGAAATAGTTTGAATCAACAGTTTATGTAGATCCTATTATAATTTAACATTGTGTTGTCTCTTGTTTGGATTCCATATTCATCAATCAGAGCTAATAAATTATTTTCTCAAATGCTAACATATGACCCCCAACAGGTGGTATCAGAGCTAACAAGCACACCTACAGAACCCAATAGAGAAGAGCCCTATAGTACATACAATCCATCATTCCATAGTAAGGAGATATAATTTTTGGAGCACATTGGCAATCTTGAGGTTTCTACACATTTTGTTTGGAGTTTTTGTGAATGATTTGATATCTAAACTTGATTTCACTTAATCTCTGATAATAGGTTGTACTGAAGTTTGTACCACACACATGTGGGGTCAAAATTCAATGTTTAATCAATGCTTTTTATTGATCTTGATTGTGGGATCCAATATTGCTTTTCTAGGTCAAGATTTTGTGACTAATTTGCAGCAAAGCAGGTATTAGAAAAGGGGGGATCATGGCATGAATTTTTGCAGCCGATGTTAATCGAGGAGTAATTTACTCCTTATTTGATATCATAAAGGCGGGCATCACATTCAACCAGCATAAG
Source organism: Diphasiastrum complanatum (assembly GCA_029204225.1). Lineage (NCBI taxonomy): Eukaryota > Viridiplantae > Streptophyta > Lycopodiopsida > Lycopodiales > Lycopodiaceae > Diphasiastrum > Diphasiastrum complanatum. The sequence continues at coordinate 46,115 of MU832062.1, read as the reverse complement.
CTTGGAGAACCATGATGGCAGCCAGGAAAAGGAATCTTTGTATGGTGGTGTGTACCATAATGTAGCACGTGTGGTTATTGCATCATGGGAAAAAAAAACAAGAAACACGGGTTAGTCACTAGTTTTTTGGAGTTGTTGAGTTTTATTTTAATTAGGATTCATATCTTGTGGGATGTTGTTGCATATCGCGAGAAGTTAAGGCAATGTTATTATAGTGACGGTAATTGGATTACGGGATATTGTTAATTTTACTACAGAAATATGGCTGAGCAAGGTACCAAGGAGACGATGATGCCATCCACATCAAGAAGAATGGGCAATGATCGAGGGGAGAATTTGGCGATCCCGTAAACTCATGAGAATTGTTGTGGCATAGACAACACCAGATGATAGTTAGGCAACAGAGAGAACGACTGGAGATGCAGAAATTTGGAATCTGGAACAGGGATTGCCAGATGTTCGGTGTCAACATGTTGTTGTGGTTTCTTGTGGGAGCATTCATACTGTATGGGGTACTTTTTGCAGCCAGCAGATGGTGGTGAACGAAGGATTAAATTGTATATGCGGTGCTATTGCAATGCCATGGCGATGCGATGCTATGGTGATGCAGTCCCATGGCGATGTGATGCCATGGTGGTGCGGTCCCATAGCGTTGCGGTGCCATAACGTTGCGGTGCCAGAACATTGAGGTGCTACAACTTTGCAACGTCCCGACACTATAAGATTGCAGTTTATTAAAACAGATTTTTGAATTAATGAATGTTCGGTTGTGTGGAAAATATTAGCTAAAGTAAGTTGGTTTATTCCATTCGAAAAAGTCTGCTGAAGGGACTGTTGCGACGGTGATCATTAATGATTTTAAATTACCTTTAATTATGTCGATTGATGACAAGGACTGAGGTTAATTCAGTGTTAAGGGAGTGGTGGCATACGTGTTTCTTTCTCGGCGTAGGGAGGGTGTCGAACCATTTAGTGTCTTACTGGCGCTGAGATGGATCAAAAGGTGGGCTGAGCATTTAGAACTCACTTTGCGACCATGAAAATCTATTGAGCATTATATGAGCAAGCCTGTTGGAGTTTTGTATATATGCAGCAAATTTCTGTCATTGTGAGACTCATGCCAGCAAACTTACCATGGCGACGGTTGAGAAATGCTCAAGATTCATAAAACGTGCACAAATATGAATTGGTGCATAGTGATAAAGTTTAACAGATTTGATCACAGAAAGTCATTGGAAGATCGTTGACTTTTATATAAAATTAATATGGGAAAGAGAGAAAGGGTGTGAGATTACATTGAATGGTCAAGCATCTCTGATCAGAGTGTGATTCTGAACTAATTAATAATGACATTATGATTATGTGGTTCTTAGCAGTTCTACCTAAGGGGATTAGCTGGGAACTTAAACGACGAGCTGATTGTACGTCATTACAAAATGCAATGGATGATGCAATACGCGAAGAGGATGAAGATTCAGATGATGAACCAAAAGTTAGCATGCTGTCATATATAGCTAAACAAACGACTACAACATCCACAACTATTGCATCTATAAACATCAATGCAACAGCCGAGTTTGTGATGGATGAATTTGAAAAGCTTGGCCAGAAGCAGCAAATGCAGTTAGAGAAGATGCAATTCTAGTTCGATGCAAAGTTGAAAGCATTGAAAGAGCATAATGCAAACCATAAACAAGTGTTCACAATGATGAAACGACGTATGATGGATACCTATTGTCATCTATGCAATTCTTCTGGACATGACATAATTTTTTGTTCGTTTCATCCTCGGGTTATTCAACAAAGATATGCTAAATTCCAATATAGAGATAATCCAAATTGGAAGGGACCTGAAGGTAAGGCCCATGGCCTTGGATTAGCTTTGCTAGCTCCTCCAGTACAACATGCTACTTCTGCAAATATGATGGAACCAGAATCTTTGGTTGGTAATGACCAATGGAATTACAATACTGAAAAAGATATTGGTTCTTTAGAGCAATACACTATATATTCTGCTACACAACAACAACAGTCTAGAGAGTGGGCTAGAGCACTACTTGGATGCTTTGATGTGGTGAAAATCACAAAATTGCTTAATGTCCAAATAAAGAAAAGTTTACTCCATTTTGTCGGGAATGCGGTTATGGACATTGTTACAAGGATTGTTCAGCAAGACCAAAACCACCATTGGTAACTGCTCCATGTGTCAAGGAGATAACAATTCAAAGTTGAGCGACATTCCTATGGTTGATTGTACTTTAGATACGCCTATCACCTTCCCATTCAACATGATGAATGTGGCATTGATATCGACTGATCCGATTCTAGACCCTATGAACATATTTATGTCAGTCATGTTTTATTTTATGACAAAAATATTGAATTGCTTGCTGAAGAATCTCTTTTTAATGTTTGTTCAAAATCTTTCATTGTTTACAGATTCCGTTTGGCACAAAACATGCTTCTCAACGGGCCAACTACTCGATGTTAGCGCTTATTCTCTATCTGACAGAGTTTCATCATGGCCAGGAATCACGTGACTACAAATCTATTAGGCAATGGGCTCAGTCACGCTTCTATTCAGTAGTATAATGGTAGTGTGTCCCGCTTGTCAATATGACACACCTACAACCTGATTTCAATCCTTGATTGGCAATGGTAGCTCATCTTAGATATAGGATCTGTCAGGAACTCATTTTCTATGGTTCTACAAATTGTTTCAATTCTTTCTTTGTTCTTAAAATCTGTAGATTATTGCTAATCTAATCTACACAAAAAACAGAGAATTAGACTGAATCTACTCCTATTGAAATCACAGAATCAACAACACAACATCAAAACTGAAATAATGAGAATCCTACAAAGTCCTTATTATAACTATCACTCAACAATTGTAAGAAGAACTCCTCAGGGAGCCAAAAACCGAAAAACATTAAAATTGAGTTGAATGGTGGATCAGTCTCCAAGTCCTACACATCTACTTGATTTTAAACCCAAACCAATCCTTAAAAGAAGAAATCAACAACAATCACACTCATACATCAGTACCCAAACTAAATGCATGAAGATGGAGCATGGAAGGGAATGCAGTTTGAAGGATGTTCATTAAACATTTTAGCAGCATTACAATACACAACACATGCTATGGAACTCGTGGATGAGGCTTCTATCTATACCCACGAGCTGGTGAACCCAATTTTATCATATTTTGGATTCCACCTCTTACAGCTGAGTGAACCCCAATCTATAAAGATTTGGGTTCTACCTCTTACTTGATAATAGGAGGCCTCTTTATTAAAAAACATAACTCAAGTTGAGAGAGTCTAAATCGCTAGCTCCCACATGGCTATCCATCTTTAGGGAATTACCATGGGGCTCACAACTGTACATTTTAGCCTAGCACTAATAATTCTTGTGCTCTCAAACTCGGCTCTCAACTTCATCTCTGCTAGAAGCTCTTTTTGGGTGATGAGGCACTTCATCGACACGTCAGGGCCATGGCATCAGCTAATATTATCCTCCCCCTATACTGTTGCAGGTCCCACTACAATGCCTCAGCTTTGACGCTTGATTCTTAGAAAGACATAAATCAACATTTGTTTGTGTAAAACCAAGAACTTATTTGTCAATATCGTTGCACTTCTCAGCAACAACTTTAACATTTACAATGGATTTTCAAGATTTCCTTTGTCTTTTTTGGCTTTCTTTTTGTCAAGAGACTTCTTGTAGCCTATCTTTGAATGTGATGAATCTCGTTTTTATGCCCAACAGAATAGATCCCAGATAAGGCCTAATCACTGGTATAAACTTGTTTGTATTCCAGGTCTCTATCATTTGAGTATATTGTCCTCTGAAAATTGCCTTTGGATCTTTTCCTTGGATTTCTCGAACAATTTTCTCGTAAGTCTTGCCACATATTCATCGATTGCCTTGGCACTCTTTGTATTCTCCTTTCTGCTTTTGGATGTTTCCTCAATTTTTCTCCCAATCAAAGTCTCAGTCTAATTGAGATTCTTGTCTCGACGAGAAGAGGAGAACCTTCAATTGGTAGATTGCACAAACCTTGGGTTATCAGTCTTCAAAGGGTTATGAAATTGGTGGTAGAAACAAATTTGGACAAATAGGTTGATGATGGATGGTAGGGAAACATGATGAGGGGTTTGGTGAGAAGGTGAAGGAACTGACAATATTACAGTTGCAACCTAAGACCTTAGCAGTGTCGAGCTTTGATCACCAATTACTTGGTGTGGAGCTCACTATGACCTACAGGTGTCATCTTCATTTTTTCTTTTGATCCATCATTTGTTGAGACTTGGCCAAGATTTTGTCTGTTTCTCGATCTTTCCTTTATTGTCCTTTTCAGCTGGATCTCTTTGATTCTTTTCTGTTTTAGTTTTTATTATCTTTTCTTGCAGTTTCACCTGCTTTCTTAAATATTCTTTCTGGCTAACCAACCAATATAGGTGGTAGTTGGTTTCCACAAAACACTGTAATGACCTTTAGCTACCTCGGTAAGACTACCAGGGTTTGAAAAGAGATGAATGGTGTGATGGTGGAATAATAGAAAAATGTAAGGTAAGGTGGTGGTGGTGGTGGTATTCTGATGATGGAAGTTGTAATAGATGGTGTGGATGATATAACAGACATGGAAATAGATACATGTGTTGTGGCAAGAGAACTAGATGGCGGGAATGTGGATGGTGTGGATGAAGGAGTGGTTGAAGGAGAAGAGTGATTTCCCAATTCTTGTAATTTCCCTTAAGGATTTTCATCTCCTTGGTGCTCAAAACCCGAGGTTTATGACTAGGGTGCTCTTCCTGATTGAGTTCTTTTGGATTGCCCATCTGTCTTCTTAGCCTTTGTCTTCTTTAGTGGGATCAACTGCAAGTGTGTCTTTTGCTTGTGTGGTTACAAGCAGCTCTCTTTCTCCCTCCCCTGAATCTGTGGCCTAATGTGGTTGTTGGAATGCTACCACAGAATCAACTATTTGTTGGATTGAGGGGATGATATTAGTAGTTGTAATGTCCCGATGGGTGATTGGGACCTGGATCTGCTAGCAGCAGGTGATTGCACTTGTGGTGATTGTGGCTGCTGAGTATCCATCAGCTATAGCTATAAAGTCCTACACACATGATACTATTCTAAGCATGCCAATAACAAGCAACACAAGAGAAACAGATGGTGGACAAACCAACCCAACCAATCTTAGATCGAATGGATCTAGCCCCCAAGCTATGGATCAATATCAAAGAGGAATGAGGCATCACACCAGCAGCATACGGGTACTAGTCTCACAATCAAAGATACACTAGTGAGAGCCCAATACGGTTACTAGTCTCACAATCAAAGATACACTAGTGAAGCCCAATAGCTATACTTATACCCTCCAAGGCCCATGCACCACTAGTACTGCACTGTGACACCTCATTGAACACTTCTGCAGCCTATCTAGGCCATGTCATCCAATTCCCCACTGACTCACTGATAGACCCGTATAAATCCACCATCATGAGTTTAGGCCTACAACCATTAATTATGACCTTATGCACATAAGGGCCTCAATTCTCTAATAGTCACAATTAACTTATAGTTAATTATGGGCTGTTGGTCTACTAATCCCTAGCGTGGACACGCTACCCGAGACCAGTCGTGGGCATGACATTCTTCCCCCCTTATTCAAATTCTATCCTTAGAACTTAAAGCTAGGGAAGTTCTTCCTTAAGCTCCCTTCCTTTACCACGAATTATCATCGCCTATGCGACTTTTCCATAGAATCAGATGCTTGGTAACTATATGATTTCTCAATCGTTTAGTTCTTGTATCATTAATTCAAAAACAATTTGGGCTACCAACCGGAATTTTTTTTCCGGCGATCAAAAGTTTAAAATGCCCCAAAGTTGTTGATGACTGGGTAAATCGTTAATCAAGCTATTTTGGCTTGCATAACGTCCCAGAGGAAAAGTGGTTATTTTTAGTTTTATTATTTCTTTAGGAAAAGGCCTCCTTGTGGTGGAGGGAACTACCTGGGAAACCGTGATTTAGGCTGAATTCCTGCGGGAATTCCGTAAGGCTTTCATCACAATAAAAGATTTTGAGTCATATATTCGCGTTATTAACTGCAAAATGGGCAACTAAGAATTGGACATCTATGTCTAGCAGTTTTTGCACTTTTTTGGCCAAGGTGCCACTTCGCAAAAAGAGCACGCACGGCCAAACGGCCCTAAAGCCTAAGATGGAAAACACTAAAAATAGTGAAAAAAGCTTTTTAATTAACCCCGACCTCCAGCCAACCGCACAAATGATGATAATTCGTGGTAGTAGGAAGGGAGCTTAAGGAAGAACTTCCCTAGCTTTAAGTTTTGAGCATAGAACTTGAATAAGGGGAGAATAATGTCATGTCCACAATTGGTCTTGAGTAGCGTGTCCATGCTAGGGATCAGTAGACCAACAACTCGTAAGTTAATTGTGACTATAAGGGAATTGGGGTCTTATGTGCATAAGGTCATAATTAATGGTTGTAGGCCTAAACTCATGATGGTGGATTTGTATGGGTCTATCAGTCAATAAACATGATAGTGGAATTTTGGTAATGAGTGGCCATCTTACCAAATTGGCTATGTTTATTTGGGCAATGACTCACTGATAGACCCATACAAATCCACCATCATGAGTTTAGGCCTAAAACCATTATTTTGACCTTATGCACATAAGGGTCCCACTTCCCTTATAGTCACAATTAACTTATGGGCTATTGGTCAATTGATCCCTAGCATGGACATGCTACCCGAGACCAGTCGTGGGCATGACAATAGCTGTTTGGAGGAAGTGGCAGGTGATGTTCGTCTGGTCCTACTCATCTGGTCTGAATCTGACTTCCTCTTCATGAACATTATCTCACTGTTGCATATTTGGTGACATAGGAACTTGCAGTTGCTAGCTCTAGATCTTCGATAGTAGCCAAATTGGACTTTCATTGAATGAAGGACTCATGCGACTATTCTGTCGCTTGATGTCTTCGGTTGAGTCTTTGGGTAATTGCTTCAGCGGGAATCCCTTGGTTGAAGGATGTTGTTGAAACTCGATCAAGAGATTCGGCAGAAGTCGAGGTGATTGTAGAACTCTGTGAGAGCACTTGGTCGTGGCACTCAGGTAGAACATTTGCTGGAGCGCTCGGTTGGAACAGTTGATTGAAGCACGTTGGACCAAATTTTCACACTTTTTCTATGGTTGACTCCAGGAGCAATTTCTCCATTATATACAGGAATCAACTTTGAAATGACATGGATCTCTCAAAAATTTGTATATACACAGATATCCTAAACTCTCTACAAGGTGATCTGGAGATGGAGAGATAAATAAAAAATTCATTCTTGAGCTATTCTACAATTATGACGTCGTTTACAAACAGTCAATAAATGCAGAGTACTTGTGAAACAAAAATTTCATGTATTATGATGGGACAAGGGAGTATGGAGAACGTGAGCAAAGAGCAGGAATATTTGCGGAACAACATTTCCGCTATAATGAGCTGCTAGATGCAGAAATAGTCTAATAGATTGTTAATGCTAAGTGTAATCACAACTCAAACGTTTGGTTGCCTAACATGATCTTATAGTTTAACTCATACTCACAAAAACAAAATGAGTACAGTCCATCGAAGAGATTAGAAATGGTTTGAGTGTGGTATTATTGGAAATGGATTTGATAAGAAGTTTAATTCTGAATGGATTGACAATGCAACAAAATGATAGTGAGTCAAGTGTGATTAAACAGTCACAACAAACATTCATCTACGTTATACACAGATAGAAAAGCGTATTGTTGCTATATTACACTGAAGCACAACAAAATAGCAATTACAACCAAAATGACGGCATAACTGGGAGGCTCAAAATCATTCATCTCATGGACAGAGCATCGCGTAGAGTGTGCCTGAATGATCCAATTATAGAATTCATCCATGTATTAATTATAGTAAATATTTGTGACCTAATTAGATAAGTCGTTGTACTTGGAAGTATTTGGCTTGTGTGACACGTATACATGGTCAACCCATAGGGAATGTTGACGCGGACGAGGACGCTGCAAATTCTCTCACTTTGCATATTACGTGAAGTGGCTTTCTCTCACTTCACAAATTTTGGAAAGTGCTTAACGTTCCTTGTTGAAAATAGACGATTGTCAAGTTTTTTCTCTCTCTTCGAGATTTTGCGAAAAAGTCGACACTGTCCTTAAAAAATGCAATGGTGCCCTTCCCGAATAAAATGATACTAGATTTCTATGTACCAGGATTTGCCATGAAATCTGGGATTCAGTGACAGTGAAATACAGCTCAAGTTGTCACACAAAATGGTGGTAGCATTGATTTGAGTGTGATGTAGGTCATAAAGTAATAACCTGATCCATACAGCTTCTTTTGAAGCTTGACATGCTGCGATGTACTCTGTCTCAGTCGAATGATTTTTGCTTTCTTGAGTTCCACGAAATCGGTCCCCCTACCAGATAGAAACAGAACCCGGAGATAGATTTTTTGGTAGAGACTGTTTCTCCCCAATTTGAGTTGGAGTAGCCTCGCAAGACGAGTGGGTCGATAGTATTTCCATCATAAAATTAAATTTGATCTAAACTTCCCTGAATATATCTCATCACTCTCTTTAATGCTTTCCAATGAGAGATCCTAGGATTAGACATGAATTGACTTAACGTGCTAATAGTGTATGCTAAATCTAGTCTAGTACACAGAATTGCATACATCAAAGATCCTATGAGTGAACGATAAAGGTACTTCGCTATGTCGAGTACTTCACTATCAGAATCAGCACAAGTAGGTTTCAATACTATACTTGGATCCATTGGAGTATCAATTGGTTTGCAATCAAACATATGAAAATTATCTAAAACTGCCTTTTAGATATACCTGCTGGCTAAGATAGATCTTCTTCCGAAGTCTATTTCTAGTAATGTGAATTTCTAGCAAAGAATGGATAGCTTCTAAATCAGTCATGTCAAATTCCTTTGACGGATCACTCTTAGTAGTGTGCAAAAGAAAAGTGTCAGTAGACAAAATAAACGTATCATCTACGTAAAGAGCTATGTGAACTGAATTGGTGCCTATATGCTTTGAATGAACATTATAGTTAGCTGAATTGTTTGCAAATCCCAATTGAATGAGGTAAGAGTTGATTCTATCGGACCATGCTCTTGTGACTTGTTTCAGACTATAGATTGCTTTGTGCAGCTTGCACACTTTGTGCTCTTGGCCTTTGACTTAGAATCCTTCCGGTTGGAAGGTATACAACTCCTCTTCGATGTTGTCATTGAGAAATGTTGTCTTGACATCCATTTGGTGCATTTCGAGGTCTTTTGTGGTTGTTAACGCAATTAGAATCCTAATTGACTGCATCTTGACGACAAGACTGAAATTTTTTTGATACTCCACTCATTGGACTTGAGTGAATCCTTTAGCCACCTATCGTGCTTTTCATTTAGCAATGGAACCATCAAAGTTGATCTTCTTTTTAAAGATCCACTTGTTGTCGATAACTCTCTTGTGAGTGGGAAAGTTGACCAGTGTCCAGGTCTGGTTCATCAAAAGTGAGTTGTACTCGCTTTCCATAGCTTCTTGCCACTTCACAGCATTCTTGGAGTTAATTGCTTCAGTTAGGGTCTTTGGTTCTTTTGATGAAGTCCAGAATGATTGAGGCGTATACCTCTCAGAAACTGTCCGAGTCCGTGAAAATCTGTGGAGGTTTGGTTGACCAGGATGCGATGATGTTTCCTCTTGAATTTCTCCATATCTGTTCGAGCTGGCTTGGTCTGGTCTGATGATAGGTACTGTCGGTTGCTCGACTTCTGTAGCTGTAGCTACAGATTCTATAGAAGAAACATTATCATTGAGAAATTCCATGCTACATAAAATAGGATGAAATGACATACCATTGTTTATTGATGGCTATTTAAAATCATAGTATTATGTCCTTGAGACCCTAGAGACAAATACTACATTGGTGGATGGATCGTAAAATTTATAAGCTTTATGTTCATTAGGATAGCCAATGAAAATACATTTGTTTGTCCTATGATCCAGCTTCTTCCTAAGCTGTTTAGGAATGTGAGCAAAATATACACAACCAAAAAAATTTAAATGGTTGACACTAGGCTTGTGTCCATGCCAAACTTTATAAGAAGTTTTGTTGTCGATGACTTTGGTGCTGGATCTGTTCTGTAAGTAACAGGTTGTGGCAGTTGCTTTTGTCCAGAACTTCACAGGTAGATGTGATTGATGTAGCATGGATCTGGCTGAGTTGAGAAGAGTTCGGTTCTTCCTTTCTACAATCTCGTTCTGTTGAGGTGAATAGGAAGTGGTGAACTATCTTCTAATACCATGTTCATCCATTTAGTCGAACATCTCGTTAGAGAGGCCGCCACCATCAGTTCGGAGTGCTTTCACTTTTGTAGACGTTTGTGTCTCAGCCATGGCCTTGAATCTCTTGAAGCATTCAAAGGCTTCAGATTTGTGCTTAATGAACATGACTGTAGACCATCTAGAATAATCATCTATGAAAGTGATAAAATAGATTGCATCTCCTAAGGACAGAGTTGGCATTGGACCACAAAGATCGTTATGTACAAGATCCAATACATGCTTTGTTTTAATGGAATGTGATTTGGGAGACTTGCTTCTAGAGTTCTTCCCATAGATGCATGATTCACAAAAGAAAGATTTCCTATTTAATAAAGAAGGGAAATACAATACATCAACTAAATTATTACAACGCATATAAGAAAGTGATCTTGTTTCACGTGTCCAAATCGACTATGCCACAAAATAGCATTATCGTTTATATTTTTATGAGAGATGCTAGCTAATGCAACTGAATTAGAGAGTACGTAAAGATTTTCGACTCTAGTACATGAAGTTAGAGTAGTATCTTCATCGAATATTGTACACTGCTTAGATGAGAAAGTAACAATGTAGCCCTCATCAGTCATCTTAGAAACTGACAACAGGTTCTTTGACAACTCAGGTACGTGAAGAACATTGGTGATATAAATAGAAAGATCATTGTTGAAAGTGATCTTGACTGTCCCTTTGCCTTACACGCGTATGGTGCTTGAATCTCCGAGGTAGATGAATTGATCTCTGTTGTAATCTACATACTCTGTAAACCATTCCTTGCAAGAGGTTATGTGTTGGGTAGCGCCACTGTCCAGGTACCAACTATCATGGTCCTTGTTGCCACTGTTGTAAGCCATTAACAAGTGTGTATCTTGCTCCTTGAATTTTGTCGCATTGGTGGAGCTAGTTGTTGTTGTTGTTGCTTCTTTGCCTCATTGTAGATGCGGATACAACACTCCTTGATGTCATGATTGGTTATCATGCAATATCTGCAGAAAAGCTTCTTGCGCGATCCACTATTCTCAGCTTGAGTGTGAGGCTTCTACTGTTGTTGTTGTACCTGATTTTTGCCCTTGGAATAGTCTTTCTTCTTGGTGTATAGGGCCACGGATTTGTCTTTGATGGACAGGCCACTGGTTTTTCTCCGCATTTCTTCTTGAAGTAGATGACCGATCACCTTTTGAAGAGTGAGGTCGGGTTGTGTGGAGATCATCTCCATAAAGTGTTCATACGACTTTGGAAGAGAAGAAAACAAGGTCATAACGACATTATCATCTTGAATAGCACATCATCCTACAGCTGATAACTGCTCCAGTAAAGATTTGAAACTGTTGATGTGAGAAGTGATGGCAGTAGAATCAGACATGCTAAGCGTAAAGAACTTTCTTCTAATATGTAATCTAGTGGTTACATCATGAGTCTTATAGAGATTTGATAACAAATCTAATGCATCCTTAGAGGTTTTGCATGTGGTAACATGAGATATTTGGGAGTCGGCCAGATTGAGTGTGATACATGCTAAGGCTTTTTAATTTTTGATCTTCCATGCCTTTGCTAGATCACCATCTTCTATTTTCAGGTCAAAACCTTCTAGTACCTCCCAAATATCCATTGAAGTTAGATCCATTGAACTTGTCAATGATTCTAGCTTCATTGGATGATGAAGATGAAGAGCTACCAATATGAGACATATTAACAATAATACAAATAGAACAAACTTAATCTCTCGGTTTATTTGAACTAAGCTCTGATACCAATCTGATGGCAAAGGAGTATGGAGAACGAGAGCGGAAAAGAGAGCAAGAATATTTGCGGAACAACTCTCCTGCTATAATGAGCTGCTAGATGCAGAAATAGTTTAATAGATTGTTAATGCTAAGTGTAATCACAACTCAAACGTTCTGTTGCCCAACAGGTTCTTATAGTTTAATTCATACTCACAAAAACAAAATGAGTACAGTCCACCGAAGAGATTAGAAATGGTTTGAGTGTGGTATTAATGGAAATGGATTTGATAAGAAGTTTAGTTCTGAATGGATTGACAATGCAACAAAATAATAGTGAGTTCCTCAAGCGTCAAAGACAGCCATCGTCTGATCAAAAAAATTTCACATCTACAAGCTGCACCGACTTTTACTCCTCCAGCACCATAAGGAGCGGGGTCTTAACATTGCACTTGGCATGGGACCGCCAAGTTTTTAACGTAAAGGAGGCTGTAGGTTAATATTCCAAGGAATATTCTAGCCATCCTGCAAAACATCTTCAAAAATACAAGGAGGATAGGATTTAAACATAGAACTTGCCTAGCAAGTTTAGGCTTTCACGGTATCCATACTGGCTTAAGTTATTTAGTTCTAAGTTTAAATTGCCATGGGCACTGCACATAGATATGTAATTTCAAGTTAAGTAAAAGTTAATCATAAAGGCCTATTCGGGGTTTGTCCCATGGCACCAGTGTGATTCAAAGTTAAGCTAGTCTCTGTGGCTTACTTGTCCCACAGTGCATTTCTATAAGTGACCACCACTCCAAGTATAAATAGGAGTGGAAGAGTCCATTTTCGAGAAGAACCTCATTTGCAACATGCTTATCTTTCTCTCTGAGTGTTCTCCCTTGTGTGGTTTCATGTACTGTGTTACTTTACATTGTATTGTACAGCATTGATCTTGCAACAAGTTAAGTTAATCCAGGTCCTCCCTTCTCTAGTAGGGTAAGCCTTAGAGGAGGAGATTTAGTTTAGGGTTTTATCTTTTAGGTTAAGCCATCATTTGGTTTTAGTTGCTAAGTAGAGAAAAGAGATTCAGAAGAGTGGATCTTACCCATCAGAATACTCACCACCATGCTCATGACTGTCTTTCTTGCATCCATATCCAAACTAGTTGGAGAAGCCATAGCGTAGACTAGTTGGGAGACTGCCATAGTCATGTTAGTTGGAGCCATAGCCGGTGTGGATGCTGAAGATCCAACATTGGCGCTGCTCTTTTTCTCAATTTCTCTCCGTTTCTAGCTACAATTTTTGCTTGTTCTTGTTTTTGCTTTTTATACGTTTCTAGTTGCTCTTCTCGATCTTGTTTGTTTGCTTTTCGCATCCTTCCTACATTTTTTTTTTCTTACTTGTTTTTAATATCCATCTTACTTCCTTACACCATCCTATAGCCACACATTTTTCAAGGAGAGGAGGGGTGTTTTCAAAGCAATCTACTATTTTCAAAGGAGCAAAGCGGGCTCCTAAGTTTTTTTAGGTGCTCTGGAAGCATGGATCTGTAGCGGGTGCATCCAATATAGAGCACATTTTTTCAGGTGCTTTGGAAGTGTGGATCTGTAGCGGGTGCATCCAAGGTATATAAGGTATAGAACACATTTTTTCAAGTGCTTTGGAAGCGTGGATCTGTAGTGGGTGCATTCAAGGTATAAGGTATAGAACACAAACAGCTAGTTTCCAGGTGTTTTCATGTGTCTCTTGTCCACGGGCCTGTCCATTGATTTTTTGTGTTGTCTAGCACATTGTTTTAGCTATTTTTCAGTCGCATCCAGCCTGTACCAATTTTTGTCATCTCAGGGATGGGAATAGGGGATTTGTTAGATTATGTTTGTGCAGATACTGCAGCTGATACGACAGGGATCAAGCGTAAGTAAATCGTACTCTTCAGGCTATTCGAAGATCAGATGTTGTGGTTTTGGTTATTGATGCCATGGACTGTGGATTTTAGCATCTTTTAAGCATCCTTACTCTTCGCCTCTTCTTTTAGCATCCTTTTTTACTCCCTTCCACGTTTTATTGTTGTCCTCAAAAGCTCTTCCAACGTTGGAGTTCCAATCACATGGATTTAGTACAGCGATGCAGGTCATAATGTATCTTGTTGTTTGGAACAAGACCAGGACACAATCTTTAGCCTTGTGAGGTCTAATCACAAAGTCTTAGACCATCAAGTTCTTCATGCATAATGCAAATCAAAATACTACACATCCAAACTCACTTGGACTTCACTATGCATTGAAAACTACACTCAAATGGCTAGTGCTATGCAGACCCAGTTCTTGTCTGTCCATTCCTACCTCCTACACCTGTCACATTTCTGAATTGAACTTCTTAGCTGCTATGAAGCCAAAGCACAATGTTCACACTTGCATCCCTTTGAACATCTGCATCAATGTGTATCTACTGTCAGTCACTTTTCTAAAGATTACAAATCTCTGATAATCATGCTTATGGCTGAGGAATTTCTCTGTCAGAGATCACTCTTTTGATGGAAAGTATTGTTACTAACTAGCACATTTTTGCATTGCAAGTCCAACGCACTTTTCTATCTAGAAAGAGGCATAGTTCCAATTCATATATCAACGCACTTTCTGGACATAGATAGGTGCATTTCTAGTAGCAAAATCAACCCATCTTCTGCCCTCAGAAGTAGTGCATTGCCTCTACGCCATTTTTGAAGTAGTGCAGACCCTAAGATTTATCAAAACAGCCTATCAGATTCTGTTCTCCCCTGAAAAGATAATGGTGTGTAGATCCGCTCCAAAGGAGTTGTGTTTTTGGCTGGGCAGAAGTGCACAAGTAGGGCAAATTTTTTTGGACTTTCCAGGCATTAAGATCCACTATTTGGGCTGAGAAACCGGTATAATCACTGATAAATGTCGGAGCTGGGCTATTACACTACTCGCACAACCATTTTTGGCATTTGGAGGTATTAAGATCCATCTTTTGGACTTGTGCGAGTACTCAAAATTAGCCTCACATGGATTTTAACACTAAGGTCTGATTTTTGGACTTCCGAAGAGCTTTTCAGCACTAACATGATTTGCACAATAGAATTCAGGTGTGCGAGTCATTTCAAGCTATTTTTTATCTTCTTCCGATCTGTGAGCGAGTTTCTCACCATTTAAACAGTGTGCGAGTCATTTTTTGTGTTGTGCCAGTCATTTCCGTGTTGTACGAGTCATTTTTGGCTTTACCCACTCGCCCAGCTGTCTAGCATCTCTCAAACGTATTCGACCAATCGGCCATCCCAGCTGTGTGGCATCTTAACTCTGTTCACTCTGCAATTTAGCATCAATCCTTGCCAGTGCAATGACGATGGCTACGCATACTTCTAGTCTGACAGTTCTCACCACCCATCCTTGTACATAGACATCCCACCGAAGCAATCCAATACTACTTATTCTAACTGGGAGAGGCCTTAGACACCTCCAGTAGGAAACGCCTTGGACGTGCACTAGTAGGAAGCCATAGAGTAAGCAAGAAAACGATTGCACCCTCGCCCCATACACCACCATTCTAAAGAGTAGTGACAACCACTTAGATCAAGACGCAAGGCCCCTGAATTCCACTGCGGGTAGAGAAGAGAATACCCCAAATAGATGCGCCAAAGTACGACGAGGAATCAGACCTAGTGAGATTTCTCCGAATTTCAACAACACTTGTAAGTTTAATGGTGACAGCTCTGAAACCGAAAAGGTGAGACTGTTCCCTATGATTCTTCAGGGTGATGCCAAGGAATGGTTTTTAAATCTTGAAGGCCCAAACAACACATCTTGGGAGACCATCATTGCAGCACTCATCAAAAGGTTTCCAAGCTCACCCAAAGCCCTTATATCCAATTGACTCAGATCAAGATGTGAAGCAAAGAATCAGTACGCACCTCCATCGAGCACTTCAAGCGTCTTAAAGTAGACTGTGTCGATGGTCAAATCACTAAAAAAATGGCCATTAAATTATTCCTAGTCAAGTTACCCAAGGCCATCAGGAGAGAATTGAAACTCGTAGACTCTTACATGACGCTAAAGGACGTGATGGATGATGCCATCCGAGAAGAAGATGAAGGGTCTGATAAGGATTACGATTATCGTGAGAAAAAGGGTAAGGGGCTGGCTAAACACGAGACTTCACATATTGAAGAATCCGCCTCAACTAGCACGATCGATATCCTTCAGCATTTAGAAGGTTGGTAACGGGCACACCAAACACAAATGGAGAAGTTCAGAGTTCCAAAATGCTAAAGGATGTGGCCGAAAACACCTTCCATATCCATGGAAATATATGGTGCCCTGTGTGTGCTCAATGGTATGCTACCAACGCATTCCCACATGCAAGAATGTACTATCAGCAGGCACCAAGACCGCTACACCATCCGTACCGACCACCTGGACCTACAAATTATGCACCGAACTACACTGCCAATGCATCCGCACACAGGCCAAGACAATACCAACCAAGGCCAATAGGCCCAGTTTTTCATCAACCTCGATCCTTTGGTTCTATGAACCATCCTACACCATTTTTACATTCTGAACCAGTGTCTTCTTATCCAAGGCCGATCGCTCCTCATCCAATACAACAGTCTTTTGTAGAGAGTCATTATATTGCTACATCGTCTATCACACAAGTTGATTCCGACTACATAGACCCAGTGATGTATTATCTCAAAGATACCAATGTGTCTGCTCATCAAGTTGATCCATTTGCACCTTACTAAAATTAATAGCATTAGATGTGTCTAGGCTCATCTAGTCTTATTGATTCTTTTGTCATCCACGGATCGAGAATGTACCACCTCAGATCTGTGTCTTCATTATGTCTCTATGACCAAGCAATTGATATCATACCCTGGAGCCAAGTTTTGAGCTACCGCCTGATGAATCATGAGTTTTGTGTCTAGATGATAACCCGTTTGTTTTATCTGAGTGAAAGTAATCTAAGAAATAATTGTCTTATTACATGCTACATAAATGTTATATGTTATCACTTGTTTTTCTTTTGTAACACTGTAGCTATGGCCTTGTGCCAAGTTCGATACTAGATTGCAAGAGTTTGGTCTAAGAGTGTCATGCAAATCCTTCTATAGAGTTATCTGCTACAATTTTTCATTTGCTCTCTTATTTCAAGTTTTGTCCTGTCAACTATGTCGTTTGTTGTTGCCTGTTTGCTTGTGTGTTTTCTTTTGCAGAAGCACTATCGGTGATATTTCATCGGCAATTTTATTCTACTTCTGCAGTCGCAGTATCACATGAATTTTCATTGGGATATATCTCTACATCTTTACCAATGATTTCATCAACTTTCAATATGAACAAAAAGAGCAATCAAGGACTTCAACAACAAATGCTCAATTTGGCAACAAAAGGATCACCTTATTAGACTGCAACCATGATCTAGCAAAAGATGCATCTTCCAACAAGCTGGAATATTTGCGACAACACCACCACTGCCATCATCAATAAGCAGTTGGTTTTACGTAAGCGCTACAATATCCACGCTTTTCCAATTGCCTCACCATGGCCATCAAATCATCAATAAAGTGACAGATTGTACCAGTGAAGGGCTCTCAAGTCAAATCAAAGGAAAACGCTACATGCAAACCGACGCAAACGATGAGTGTTCCTACCAACGCCAACAATGATGCTTCATTGGACGAATGTACATTGAGCAGTGGACAAAATCGTGTCTCACGCATATACTACTGCTATTCTACATCATTCATTTGATCATCTGTGGAGGCCACAAGAAGCACAAGTCATCAACAAGCAACATCCCATAGGCCTACGCAAACTGAAGGAATCTCCCGTCAATCAGAGATTGAAGCGATGAGTGCACAACCTCAATAACAAAGCTATTTTCAAAGGTGAGCAATGATGATTCCGTGGAAAATTGTACAAAGAGCATTGATTATATTATGGACAGATATGGAAATCCACACAAGACCCATCTCATTCCTTTTTTCCATCCATTCATTCTCTCATGTTCCACCATATAATACATCTTGCAGCTTCATCTCACTTCCCCCATCCTTGTCTCAAGTCTTCATTTCCACCTGATGGATCGATTTGAACTTGCTCTGGGTTATGAACTGAAACACTTTGTACAGCAAACAACTCTACGACATCTTTAGAAGACCATTGATGCTGTTTAAAAACTCCAAGGGAATAAAGCAAGAATGATAGAGGCTCTCACCAATAAAATGCCAGTTGTGTCGTCACAAAAGAGATCAATTTCTTGATAACTCCAAAGCACATGACTATGTGTATGGAAAAAAAAAATGTCATACAAGTCTCTACATACAATTGCTACAATTTAAAGAGCTCTCAAATTGTGCAAAGAGCTCAAAGAAGTTGCTCAACGTCAAAAGAGGAGATATCTATCAACAAATTATTTTCGGAGACAATACTTTATCAACCTCTGTACCTTTGTGTTCATGAAGCAGACAAATCTACGCCATCTACAACATACCATTCACATAGTTTGGCATTGAAGCAACAAACTCAAGGATGTTAGAGGTTTCCAACAACGATTATGAGCCACGTCTTAAGTCCAAAAAAAAAAAAATTCAAACAGCTGCAAGAAACGTCAAATGGAAAACTTATGCTGACAAAAGTGCTTTCAAAAGACAATAATGAGCAAAGGAATTTTGATCCATCCAGTCCCTTCCATCTATCCATGTTCACCACTTTCGAGATTACAACACCCCCTATCACACCCACTCCATCTTCATCTCACTGCCGTTCAGTAACCCCTTGTGTGATTCACATCATGTCTCAAGAAATACTAAGCTCGTGTACCTCATCCATTGAATCATTTGCGTGAGCAATTGGAAGCAAGTCATCAACGAGCCAACTCCAACCTAATTCAATCCAAATCTTTTGGAGATGCTCGTACTTCTTCAAAGCTTTATCTCCTACGGAGCAGCACTTTAAAAAAAAAGTTCCACATCTACAAGCTGCACCGACTTTGACTCCTCCAACACCATAAGGAGCGGGGTCTTAACATTGCACTTGGCATGGGACCGCCAAGTTCTTAATGGAGGGGATAATGTAGGCTAATATTCCAAGGAATATTCTAGCCATCTTGTGGAACATCTTCAAAAATACAAGCAGGATGGGATTTAAACGTAGAACTTGCCCAACAAGTTTAGGCTTTTACGGTATCCGTACTGGCTTAAGTTATTTAGTTCTAAGTTTAAATTGCCATGGGCACTGCACATAGATATGTAATTTCAAGTTAAGTAAAAGTTAGTCACAAAGGCCTATTCGGGGTTTGTCCCATGGTACCAGTGTGATTCAAAGTTAAGTTAGTCTTTGTGGCTTACTTGTCCCATAGTGCATTTCTGTAAGTGACCACCACTCCAAGTATAAATAGGCATGGAAGAGTCCATTTTTGAGAAGAACCTCATTTGCAATACATGCTTATCTTTCTCTCTGAGTGTTCTCCCTTGTGTGGTTTCATGTACTGTGTTACTTCACATTGTATTGTACAGTATTGATCTTGCAACAAGTTAAGTTAATCCAGGTCCTCCCTTCTGTAGTAGGGTAAGCCTTAGAGGAGGAGATTTAGTTTAGGATTTTATCTTTTAGGTTAAGCCGTCATTTGGTTTTAGTTGCTAAGTAGAGAAAAGAGATTTAGAAGAGTGGATCTTACCCATCAGAATACTCACGACCATGCTCATGAGTGTCTTTCTTGCATCCATATCCAAACTAATTGGAGAAGCCATAGCGTAGACTAGTTGGGAGACTGCCATAGTCATGCTAGTTGGAGCTATAGCCGGTGTGGATGCTGAAGATCCAACAACAGCATAACTGGGAGGCTCAAAATCATTCGTCTCATGGACGGAGCATCACATAGAGTGTGCTTGGATAATCCATTTATAGAATTCATCCATGTATTAATTATAGTAAATATTTGTCACCTGATTAGGTAAGCCGTTGTACTTGGAAGTATTTGGCTTGTGTGACAACTATACATGGTCAACCCGTAGGGAATGTTGATGCGGACGAGGACGCTGCAAATTCTTATTACGTGAAGTGGCGTTCTCTCACTTCTCAAATTCTGGCAAGTGCCTAGAATGTTCCTTGTTGAAAATAGATGACTGTCAGGTTTTTTTTTCTCTCTTCGGGATTTTGCGAATAAGCCGACAGTGCTCTTAAAAAAGCCAACAATGGCCTTAAAAAATGCGATAGTGTCTTTAAAACAGTTTAACTTCTTCAAAATAGTTGAAAGGAAAAAGTTGAAGGAAAGTGTCGCATTTTTCGAAGAAGTGCAAAAAAACCCGACACTATTGAAAAATAGTTAAACTGTTGAATTATGCTGAAGTGTCACATTTCGGAGAAATGTGAAAAAGCTGACACTGTTAAAAACATAGTTCACTTTTGCAGACTGTTTCGACACTTAGTGTACTTCTGCAGACTTGTTCTAAATGCTAATTCTTGGAAGTCCTACTCCTCGAAGATGGCCAAGTCTTCAATGACTTCAAATAATTGAACTTAACATTTGAACTTGAAATTATAATAGGATTGGTTACCCTTTGCTAGAGATCAGCCGGAAGCCCGTTGTAGATGTTCTTCAAATAGTTTGGCTGTCTAACTTGTGATTCCTACAAATGAGCAGACGTAGAACCAAAGTTGATTTCACCTAACCCTAGATCAACGATCAATAAACATGTAGGAAGAATCTTGAAATAGAAATTAGTCCTTCACCAAGGAGACAACTATGGACTTAATTTCCAACATATCAAAGAGTGGATGCTAGATAGTGTCTGTCATGCCCACAACTGGTCCCGGGTAGCATCTCCATGCTAGAGATCAGTATCACTGAGTCATTGGAGAATTAAATGACATGCCTAGACAGGCTGTAGAGGTATCCTTGATTTTGAGACTAGTAGCCATGTGTTGCTGGTGTGATGTCTCATTCCTTCTTGAGATTGATCCATAGCTTGGGGGCTAGATCTATTCGATCTAGGATTGGTTGGGTTGGTTTGTCCACCATCAATACCCTTTGTGGTTGCTTGTTTTGGCATGCTTAGAATAGGATCCTTGGTTTAGGACTTTATATTGGTATCAGAGCCAATTCTAAGCAAGTTTTGCCATCAAAAGTGCTTGAGAAGAAATCTCGATGTTTTTTGAGGATTCGGTGGAGTAAGTAACAAAGAGGGAGAATTTTGGATTGCTCTTCCTGTTGATTTTCTTTTTCAAAGCATACTTAATTGTGTGGTAAAAGTACTACCAGGTTTATAGTTAGTTTGATTTTTAAGGCACTTTGAATTGGTTTTTGGAAGTAATTCCAGTTTTCAATTCCTTTATGTTGTCGATTGCTTTGTTATGAGCACTATGGGTTCAAATAGAGGTAATACTGGTTTTTACGGTTTTTTGTTCTTCACATAATGGTGGTTTATGTGTTTAATATTGGTTGTCCTTTGCCTTTTCTGGAGCCGGTTTTGGTTTAGATCGGTAGAAAAAAAGCCAGAAAAGAGGCACAAATGGACTAACCACTTGCTATGAGTGTTGGTGGGTTACCTACAGGATTTGCATGGCAATTTCTAATGGAATTACAGGCTTTTGTTGCATTTTCTAGCAAGCTAATGGTGGTTTGCAGGTTTATGAGCCAATAAGGCCATTCTTGGAATAGTTTGGGTCATAATGAAAGCCTATTTTGTGGAAAATAGAATGCAAATTTGCACATCTTAGTTTAGAAAAAATTTTGACAACATCTACCCTGATTTTCGATTGTGAAGAAATATGGGCTTGCTACTCTGTGAAAGGAAACTTGCTTATGCATTTGTGAAAGCAAGTAAGGCTAAGCAAAGAGAAAAACGTTCTAACTGACATCCTATCTGCAAAAAACAGCAGAGATTGGGTGTTGGAAACTTCAGAAAATTTGTTTGAATCACAAACGTTGTAAAAACTAAAAAAAATAAAAAAATAAAAAACTAAATAGCCTCTTAGATTGCGCCTGGCCGCGCTCTATGAGGGTGCACCTCCTTACTATGACATGCATGCACATAGATGGAGATGAGAAAAGGAAGAAAAAATCCATCTTCCTAGCATTGGCCACCATCTCTCTCTCTCTCTCTCTCTCTCTCTCTCTCTCTCTCTCTCTCTCTCTCTCTCTCTCTCTCTCTCGGGTCTTCTAGTAGGTCTCGGGCTAGCAGGGTCGTGAGGGAGGGAGGGGGGGAAGGGGGGGGGGGGGGGGTTTGAGGGAGTTAGATTAAGTTTAATGTTTTTAGCATGCATGCAAAGAGGTGGGTATGGGGGTAAGGGCCTAAGGCAAATTGGAGTTTTTTTTTTTCGGTTAACGCCCCGAAGTTTGTGGAAGATTGGATAAACTGTTGGTTGAGCTCTTTGTGAAAAGTACAGTACTAAGGACCATAAATGGATCTTTGAATGATCCACAAGGTGATTGTATGCTTGTTAAACAATCTATCAGAAACTAGTCATCAGAAAACAAGATCTAGTTTAGCAGCTTGATAGGAAACAAGTAGAGACAATCAAAGCATTGATCAAATAGTCTAATCCAACTCCACACGTGTGGAAATAAGGCTGTAGTACGGCCTGTAGACAGTGTTTACAAAGTGCCAAAGTTGGGTTTCATTGGAAAAATAGAGTAATCACCATACAATGAGAGGAAACTCGAGTTTCTCCTTGAGGCTCCAAAAAGTTTCTATCTACTCACTATGGAGAATGGAAATACATAGTAAAACACACTTCCTTTGCAAAGTTAGGTGAAAATCCAGCATGTAATAAGGAAGTAGACTCCACTTTCTTGCCCTAATGTGAAAACCCTAGCCTAGATCCAAGAGTCATGCTTGGTAGGTGCATGGTAGGTACAAATCTCATCATAAATCATGGTCTAGATCCTACAAAGTAGGAATCACTACCAAATAGACACAACCACTCCTCTTGACTCGTGGTAACCTACTTTAGGTGTGTATGTACAAGTGGCACTTTGGCCATTCAAGTAACCAACAAACAATATTGACAAAATGTACAATATTCTACATGGCTAGATTTGCCAATGTAGGCAATTTTTCACACTCCTCCTCAAATCTAGCCTTGGAGATCACAATGCTTTTATCAATAACTCCAATTGAAGATCTAAGCTTGACAAATGAATCTTTAGGTAAAGGTTTAGTAAACAAATCAGCCAAGCAACTTGATGATGGCACGTGTTGGAGCTTGATCTCTTTAGCTTGCACTTTTTGCCTCACGAAATGATGAGCAATTTCGATGTGTTTGCTCCTTGCATGGAATGTAGGATTAGTGCAAGTGATTGGGCTGATTGGTTGTCACAATAGATGATAGGGATCTCCTCCTCCATGACGTGAAGCTCCACCAATAGCCTTTTGAGCCACAAGACCTCCTTGCATGTTGATGTCAAGGCCTTGTATTCGGATTCTGTGGAAGATAGGGAGATGGTATCTTGCTTTTTGGAAAGCCATGATACTACTCCATCACATAGAAAGGTGGCAAAGGCACTTGTTGATCTTCTATCTACTTTGTCACCTGCAAAATCTGAGTCACTATAGGCTCTTAAGCCAAGATTAGTTCCTCTATACAAAATACCAAAGTTCTTAGTGAATGAAATGTATCTAAGAACTCTTTTGGCCATCTTCCAATGTGAAACTAGAGGACTTTGCATGAATTGGCTTAACTTTCCAACACTATAACTAAGATCAGGTCTAGTTATAGTTAAATAGATCAAGGAGCCAATAAGCCTTCTATATAATGTGATGTCCTCAAAGGATGCTTCATCACAACCAATAGATGCTTTTACATGTTGCTCCATTGGTGTCTCAATGCCTTTACAATTCTTCATTCCAAATCTATCTAGGATGGATGTAGCATATTTATATTGACAAATGAAGCTAAAATCACATTCTCTAATAACCTCTATTCCAAGAATGAAGCTCAATAGGCCGAGATCTACCATCTTAAACTCTTTTGCTAAAGCAATTACCACTCAAGATAATGTCATCTACATACAAAACAAGAATAATGATCATGCCATCATGAAAACTTATATACAATGATGGATCATAGTCACTCATTACAAAATTGATGGAAATGAGAAAAGAGTTTAGCCTAGAGTACCGTGCTCGAGGTGCTTGCTTGAGCCCATAAAGGCTCTTCTTCAAAAAACACACATTTCCTTCATGCTTTGCCTTGATGAAGCCCTCGGGTTGCCTCATGTAGATCTCTTCCTCCAAATAACCATTGAGGAATGCATTTGTGAAGTCAAGTTGGAATAGCTCCCAATTGAAGGTTGTAGAAAGACTAATGATCAACCTAATAGTAACAAGCTTAGCCTCAGGAGCAAAAGTCTCATCATAGTCAATGTCTTTGGTTTGTAAAAAACCTTTGGCAACAAGCCTAGCTTTATGCTTGCTTATTGATCCATCTTGATTATACTTCAATCTAGATACCCACTTGCAATCAAGAGGTTTCTTCCCTTGAGGAAGATCCACAAGATCCCAAGTATGATTCTCAATAAGAGCATCATACTCTACTTGCATAGCATCCATCCAACTTTTAGACTTACAAGCATCTTCATAGCATGTTGGCTCATCTAACATTGAAGTAAGAAAGGTGTAAGATGTGAAAGATGATGAGCCTTCCCTTTGATCACCTTGACCATCATAGGTGAGCCTCAATGGCTCGGATCTTGCCCTTGTAGATCTTCTTGAAGTTCTTGGAGTTCTTGCATCTTGAGGTGGATCCTCAAGTTCTTCTTCACTTGGAAGCTCCTCCTCCATCCTAGCATGATCCTTGGCATCAAGATGATTAGTAGCATTATCATCCAAATCACAAGCATGTCCTTCATAAAAAAATAACATCCCTACCTCCTTCTCTTATCCAAGGATTGGTGTACATAGCAAGTGGATCCAAAAACTTTGAGATCTTTGAGATTGGGCTTCTCTCCAAATAGAGCTTCAAATGGTGTGATTCCTCCAATGGCTTGGTTTGGCAATCTATTGCACAAATAGTTAGCACAAGTTATTGCTTCACCCCAAAATGGTTTGGATAGAGAAGCATCTAGCCTTAAGGCCTTATCACACTCACAAAGAGATCTATTTCTTCTCTCACTCACTCCATTTTGTTGAGGGGTGTATGGACATGACAACTCCCTCTTTATGCCATTAGAAATACAAAAGTCAATCAACTTATTGGAGACATATTCACCTCCATTATCGCTCCTTAATACCTTAATCTTGGTACTAAGTTGATTTTCTACCAAAGTCTTGAACTTTACAAAAGAATCAAACACCATTGATTTGCTAGACAAGAGGTACATCCAACAAAATCTAGAATAGTCATCAATGAAGATTACATAGTACTTGGCACCACCATTAGACTCATGTGAAAAACTATGAACATCCGAATGGATGAGTTCAAGAGGAGAGTTTGATCTTGATGTAGATCTTGAGAAGGGTAGCTTGTGAGCCTTTGAGAGGCTGCACGCTTCACATCTCTTCCCACACTTTGACAAATGCTTGGGGAGTCCAACTGCAAGCTCCTTTGTAGCCATAGATTCCATGGCTTTGTAGTTGGGGTGGCCCAACCTTTTGTGCCACAGTTCCACCTTTGATAGATCCACCTTTGCCAAGTTAACACTCTCCACTGCAATATTAGCATCAAGCTTAAACAATCTACCTTGCTTAAAGCCTTTGGCTATACATTCATCATTTCTAAGGATGGAACAAACTCCATGCTTAAATTGTACATCTAGGCCATTATCCATTGACTGGCCAACACTAAGCAAATTCTTGGTTAACTTAGGAACATAAAGAACATTATCTAGATTCATCCTTTTGGATGATCCCACATACAAGGGAATTGTTCCTATTCCACTTATCTTACATTCTTGACTACTTGCAGTATAGATTGATCTATGTAAGTCATTGTAAGAAAGTAAGGTGGAGAATATGTCCTTTTGATATGTCATGTGGGAACTTGCCCCACTATCAATCCACCAAGAATCATTGGTGTTGCTCTTGGATGATGGTGGTTTGTTGGAAACCATCAAGGATGACTCTTCATCCTCCTCTTCCTCCTGATGTGCAATGTTGCTTTGTTTGCTCTCTTGTGCCTTCTTCTTCTTGAGACATTTTGATACAAAATGTCCTTTCTTTCCACAGAAAAAACATTTGTACTTGGACTTGTCTTTGATCTTGCCCTTTGAGCTTGAAGCCTCATCCTCCTCCTTGGTCTCCTTGAAGTGCTTCTTCTTGCCATTGGTCTTCTTCTTGCTTTTGAATGAGAAATTAGCTTTCTCATCACCATCCTGCAGAGAAATAGCATTCATTCTTGCATTGGTATGCAACATCCTACACTCTTCAGCTACTAATACACTGTGTAGCTTTTCTATAGTAGGCAAAGTGTCTTGGATTGCAAAGCTTTGGACCAAATTTGTAAAGCCACTCCCTAGACCATTTAGGACAATCTGAACAAGCTCACTATCTTGAATCTTCTCTCCAATGGAAGCTAACTCCCTATTAAGAGACTTGATTCTTAGCACATAATCTTGTGCACTCTCATCACTCCTCTTCATGCTTTGTAGAATCTGATTCCTAAGCATGAGAACCCTCGAAGTGTTACTAGACTCATAGATAGATTTTAAAGATTCCCAAGCCTCTTTAGCACTCTTACATGATGATACTTCCCTTAAAAGATCATTGCTTACATTCATCTTAATACAGTGAAGTGCAAGCCTAGACCTCTTCTTGTATCTCACTAATTCCTGTGCACCTAGAGGTTCATCTTCATCATCTATTAGAAACTCATAAAGATCCTGGAGCACCATTAGTGACTCCATCCTCACTTTCCAAATAGCATAATTGGTAGAATTTAACCTCTCACTAGCTTCTAGAAGGTAGGCTCCCACTGATCCCATCTTACTAGCAAGATTCTACACACAAGATATAGATTTGTTTGGACTTGAAACTCACAAAGGTTTCTAACTTGCAGTGTTTCACTCAAATGTTGACTTCTAATCCAACAGATGGATTTGTAATCACAATTCTATCACTCCCTCACAAGCTGGAATGAAGATAAGATGAGATGAAAACTACACTCAAGCAAATCTTGCCAATCTTGGCTATTCTTGGACAAAAACTGACTCTATCTCTCTCATTCACTTTGATGTACTTTCAAGACCTGGTTTCCACTTTAAGAAGGTCTGAAATCAGCCTAGATTAATTAGTTTTCATGAAAAAAAATTCAAAACCAATCAATGGCAAGTGATCTTGTAGCTTATCCTAGGATTTGCACCAAAAATTACATCAAACTGACACCATATGAATTTTCTATGATCCAATGAATATGGGTTATTAAATGCTGGTTCAGAGATGCCCACACGTGTGAACAGTACGGATTTTGATCCTGAAAAAGTTTGGGATCAAATCCCCTCACCAAAAACTGGATACCAGCTCGCCCTTCCAATACTAGCTTTTTGCACCAAAACCTGCTAAAACTGGATTAGATTCAAACACAGATCAATGGCCTTGTACTTGGCTCTGATACCATGTGAAAAGTACAGTACTAAGGACCATAAATGGATCTTTGAATGATCCACAAGGTGATTGTATGCTTGTTAAACAATCTATCAGAAACTAGTCATCAGAAAACAAGATCTAGTTTAGCAGCTTGATAGGAAACAAGTAGAGACAATCAAAGCATTGATCAAATAGTCTAATCCAACTCCACACGTGTGGAAATAAGGCTGTAGTACGGCCTGTAGACAGTGTTTACAAAGTGCCAAAGCTGGGTTTCATTGGAAAAATAGAGTAATCACCATACAATGAGAGGAAACTCGAGTTTCTCCTTGAGGCTCCAAAAAGTTTCTATCTACTCACTATGGAGAATGGAAATACATAGTAAAACACACTTCCTTTGCAAAGTTAGGTGAAAATCCAGCATGTAATAAGGAAGTAGACTCCACTTTCTTGCCCTAATGTGAAAACCCTAGCCTAGATCCAAGAGTCATGCTTGGTAGGTGCATGGTAGGTACAAATCTCATCATAAATCATGGTCTAGATCCTACAAAGTAGGAATCATTACCAAATAGACACAACCACTCCTCTTGACTCGTGGTAACCTACTTTAGGTGTGTATGTACAAGTGGCACTTTGGCCATTCAAGTAACCAACAAACAATATTGACAAAATGTACAATATTCTACATGGCTAGATTTGCCAATGTAGGCAATTTTTCACACTCTTTCAGCTACCCAATGTCCCAATAGAAAAAATCGAATCTTTGTCGATTTTGTTGTTTCTTGAGAGCAAGGCCTCCTCTGGGTGGAGGAAACTGTGTGTGAAACCGGTGACTTGGGCTGAATTCCTGGAGGAATTCCTGGAGGAATTCCATAAGGGTTTTTCATGATTGACGATGTTGAATGTAAAGTTCGCTTTATTAACTACTGAATGGGAAACCAAGAATTGGCCACCTATGTCCAAGAGTTCTTGGATTTTTAAATCTTTCCAAATCAAGTATTGGATCCTTGTCAACTTTTAAAAAATTGACAAGCTTTGGCTCCTCCTATGCTTGGTTTACTAGGTATGTTTCCTGCTTTTCCCGAAAGCATTTCATCTTTTTGTATTTTAACATGTCCTTTATGAAGACCCGCTTTTGACAACACTTCCTCTAATTGAGCTATTGCTTGTTTTGATGATGACCTGGCTTAGTATTCCATGCAAACAAAATATGAAGGTATATTAATTTCTCTATGATCATGAAGCATGCAAATATGAACATTCTCTAGAGGAATTGGTAGTACTGGTTTCAACTTGGGATCTTCAATATCTCTTGAAAGTCCTATGCTCCTTGAAATGTCTTTTGATGATTCCATACAGTATAGACATGGATGTTTCGAGTTTGCTCCATGAGATACATTGAACATACTTTTCAATGTCTTCAAGTCTCCAGCTAAATGCCATTCCATAAAAAAAATCACCTCTTTTAGAAACACTAAGTGTTGTACCATTCATATGATCCTTTATGATATCTGGATGGCTTGTTCTGCTAAAAATCCAAGAAAGAACATTGTGGTCCTCTTTGATAAGATATCCAATATATGGAATCATAAGTTCTTATTTATGCAAAACAGTTAATGTTAACAAAAGAAATGGCATATGAATAATAGTCTTTTTTACCTGAAAACATGCTAGCCATCATATGTTGTTTTCTGATTGAAAGAGATCAAATATTATAAATCCTAGCACAAAAGATTTGTAATATAAGATTTAGTTAAAATATTAAGAATTTTAAAAACAAATTTCTATGCTTAAAATAGAACAGTACTAAAATTTGTAATAAAAT
Organism: Diphasiastrum complanatum; assembly: GCA_029204225.1. Classification (NCBI taxonomy): domain Eukaryota; kingdom Viridiplantae; phylum Streptophyta; class Lycopodiopsida; order Lycopodiales; family Lycopodiaceae; genus Diphasiastrum; species Diphasiastrum complanatum. The sequence continues at coordinate 16,635 of MU832062.1, read as the reverse complement.
TAAGTAAATAGAATTCTTTCACAATGCATTTTTAGTTCAAATAAAACTTTAAGAGATAATGCATCTAAAATCTAAAATTTGAGTATAGTTCCATAGCATAGATCTCTATGCTAGGCATAGAACATATAAAAAACATATTACAAAGCAATATTAGCTTGAAACATTTTAAAAATCATTTTGATGTAATAGAAACTTACCAAACAAGATTTTCTATGCCAACATTACAAACTTCTAACAAAGCTTTCTAGACACTTGCTGATTGCCAAGCTAGAATGAAAGCCTTTGCTTTAGCATGAAAATGAATGGTAATATATAGCTAGGAATTTGTAAAGGCATCTCTTTAAAACATTGACTCTATGCTTATTAGCATGGTTAAAAACGCACCATATCTCTAAAAAGAATAAAAAATGGGCTAATAGTCTCATTCCTTGAACTCAAGGAAAAGACCCTTTGTCACTCATCAAAATCCTTGTAGTTTAACCCTGTGACAAGGGCTTCTTGGACTTTCATAATAATTTGTGTCTGAAAATAAAATGTTGATTGTTAATATCAAATCAATAAAATGTGTTTTAATTGTTAGATTTCACACAAATTTATTTTAGTAAGTATATAATATTTTCTACCTTTGGAATTCTTTGCCCATCTTAGCTAAAGACAGTTGACCATCAGCAACTCTCGCTAGAACACTTACAATTAGCTCAATTGAGCTGATTCCCTGTATATTTTTTCCTTCTGACATACCCATATCAGTTGCAATGGGCTTCACGCTTTGAGAGCCAGCGCTAGTTTTTTTCTTGGACTTTGAAGCACCTTGAACAAGTTGGCCCTTAATTTCAAACTTCTCCCATTTATCAAATATTTTGTCAACAAGAGACCAAAACTGAAACAATGAACAAAATATGAAAATAAAATAACAAATCATTCATTTTAAATCCTTTAAACAGAGGAAAACTATGCAATGCTTAGATATGTAAAATGTTTGACCACTTCAAAATGCAAGCTGAAAAAAATTGTCATATTTCGTTAAAATTTGTGCATGATCCTTTAAATCGAAAGACAAGGCAGTCTCTTGAGCACATAGTGCTTTTAACTCCAGTATTTTGACTTCTCCATCATTTACACACCTCAAATCCTCTTTGTGAAAGAATCGAATTCTTTGGATGACCGTCATTTTCATTCTATAGTCCTGGTCAATGTTGTGGTTCCAAGTGAGGAGCTTTTTTTCATCGACAGTCAATCCAGCAAATGCAACAGTCGAGACACTATGAAAGGAGGGTATGTGTGATGGTTATTCTTTGGCAATCTACTTACGAGCTTGTAAGCTATAGATACCACCGAGGACAAAAAAATCTAGAGCAGCAAAATCAAAGCTATCTATAGAGGGACACTCGCTAGAATCAACTAGAACAACAAATAGAGTAACTATTGCTTAGAGTATGATCTTTAAATTTAATTTTTAAATTATGTACATGCGTCTCACTGGATTCACAGACTTCTATTGGCCTTTTTCCAATTACTAGATCAATTGGGGGTCTATGACATTGGTCAATATCTAGTATTATAGTAGTTTCTCTTATTTTCTTAGTTAAATGAATTTGGTCATGTATTTTTGAAATTTCATAAGAGCTTCCAAGGGGCTTGATGGAGGACCCAGGGAGATTATAAGCATATTCTTCATTCTTCATTTTTTATTCTTCAGATTGGACAACTCTGTGTCTTTTTACTGTTTGTTTAGGACAACTTCTAATTCCTGGCTCGGCCTCTGGTGCAACTTTACTAGAAAGGACAAATGTTTTTTTTGGAGGCTAATGTTGGATTAGGTCTAGTTGTCTCTGCTGAAGGTGTAAGGGATTTGTTGGAAGAATCGCTCGAGGATTGCCCTTTACCTTTTGCCAAAGCAACAGCCTTAGAACTTCTAGAATTAAACTGGGTCCTTTTCCACACCCAAAGCAGCCACAACATTCTTATTTTCTTAATAAAAATTCTGCACATTTTATCTTGCTCCACATCATCTGGCTGATCCTCAAGGACTCTCCCTTCAACATAAACATTGTGTCACCTTTTCTTGTTTTTTTTGCTACCCAGATAAATAGCTCTTTGGGGCAAGTATCATGTAATCCCTTAGTAACATAAAACATAAACTTGCTCTTATCTTATTAGAACATCTCTTGGTTTTCCAAAAAAAATTAAAAGTGACTTTTGACATGATCAATATTCAAGATGAAATATATTAAAAAGGCTGCAAAAAGAAGAAAATCATACAAAATTAGAAAAAAATTTGTTTTTTGACAACAAACTCATTAATAATTTCAATTTTTTTAAGAAAAATTCATGATTTTTTAAGTAATTCAGTTAAAAAATAATTTCTTATAAGTCTTCTATGCTAAGCATAGAAGTCCAACCGAGTTTCGATGGTCTATGTTGAGCATAGAAGTCTATGCATAGCACAGACTTATATGCTTAGCATAGACCTTGAGTCTTGACTTGAACTTCTATGCTTTGGCATAGAAGTCTATGTGGTACAATTTTCATGAAAAAAATTTTGAAATCTTCTTTTTGTTTTTGTTTCTACCAATGCTCAGCATCGACTTCCATCCCAAACATGAGTCTACAACGAGCCTCGAGAGTCAATGTTGAGCGTAGACTCCTATGTTGACAACACACTTCTATGCAAGGCATAGAATTTTATGCTAAGCATAGACTTCTATGTTGAGCATAGATTTCTGTGTTGAGCTTAGACTTTTATGCTGAGCATAGACTTCTCTGGTCTTCTATGCTTAGCATAGACTTCTATGTTGAGCATAGAAGGCTATGCTGCGAACATGATTCTATGCTGAGCATGGACAACTATGCATGGCATGGGTTAAGAACATAACATAACAAGAATAAGAGAAAAGTAAATAGGGGTAACTCACTTGTTGGGAGCAGATCCTACCGATGCTATGATGAAAACTATGCAAGTAGATATGAAGGTAAAAAAATTCACTTGCTTTGTCAGTTTTCATTGAAATCACAATGCGATTGAGGTGTGTCATGCCTCAAGATTCTCTTTTGAATAGTTTTGCCCACTCCCGTGCCCGTCGTACCACCCCCCCCCGGTTGTCCAAGCCCGCCGTTGCCTCGTGTCCATGCCCGCCCATGCTCGTCATGCACACCATGCCTCCCCCCACTGCCCAAAAATACCCTTGCCCTAGCCCGTGCCGCGCTGCCCCATGCCCATGCGGACCCTTGCCACCTGTGAGTGTGCCACCCACCTGCCCCACACACCATGTGCCCTAGCCCTAAACCCTAGCCTTAATACTAATTAAGGGTGTCCCTAGTAAGCTTGGTATTTAAGGACAGTGGGTGCACAATACCAAATGACATTTAGTGCGTGCATCAGTGTGTTTTTGCACACGTGTGGTCTCGGATTTCAATGTTAATCAATGCTTTTGATTGTTAATGCTTGTTGTTTGTCAAATTGCCAATCTAGATCAATTTTTTTGTGTCTAGTTTTTTGATAGATTGTTAAGCAAGCATCCAATCACTCTTGTGGATCTTTTGTAGATCCATTTATGTTCCTAAAGTACAGTAGTTTCACATGCTCATCATAGCAAAGAAATAGTCAAAATGTCTACTAGCTATGTCATCTCCATTCCAATTGTATCTGCTCATTATTATCAATCTACAAAGAGTGTTGAAATGGAAAAACAATCCATCTTGACTTTAGGCTTGCTACAAATATTGTACCATGCAAGTATGTTGTTCATCAATGCAAAATGCCAAGTTTGGCAGAAAAAGTCCTTTTCACAAGACATTTGGGGGCTAGCCCCACTATCAATCCACCAAGTGTCTCTTGAATTGCCATTGCTTGTTGGTGAGGATGTAGATGCCATCAAGAATAAATCTCCTTCATCCTCCTCCTCTTCATGTGCATGGTTTCCTTGTTTGTCCTCTTCCTCTTGTGCTCTTTGCCTCTTGTAGCACTCGGATGCAAAATGCCCTTTCTTTTCACAAAAGAAGCATTTTAGCTTTGACTTGTCTCTTTCCCTTGAACTTGATGCTTGATCCTCCTCCTTGGCCTCCTTTTCTTGATCCTTCTTAGATCCATTTGTCTTCTTCTTGCCCTTGAATGATAAATTTACTCTCTCATCTCCTTCTTGCAATGATAAGGAATCCATCCTTGCTTTTGCATGGAGCATCCTACACTCTTTCGGCACAAGCACCTATGGAGCTTATCAATAGATGGCAAGTGTCTTGGATGGCAAAACTTTGAACCATATTGGAGAACTCATCTCCTAAGCCATTGAAAATCACTTGTACAAGATCTCCATCATGAATCTTCTCTCCAATGGAAGCCAACTCCTTATTTAGAGACTTGATTCTAAGCACATAGTCTTGTGCACTCTCCTCACTTCTTCTCATGTTGTGCAATATTTGGTTTCTAAGCATGAGGAGAAGTGTGGCTTGTTTCATAGATTGATTTCAAATAATCCCAAGCCTCTTTAGCACTAGTACAAGATGATACTTCTCTCAAAAGATCATTACTTACATTCATCTTCACACAGTGAAGTACTAGTCTAGATCTTTTCTTGTATCTGATCAACTCTTGTGCACCTAGAGGTTCATCTTCATCTTCAATCAAAAATTTATAAAAATCTTGGAGCACCATTAGTGACTCCATCCTAACCTTCCAAATAGCATAATTTGTAGAATTCAATCTCTCACTAGCTTCTAGAAGGTAAGCTCCAATAGATTTCATCTTACTAGTGATTTCCACAAACGAGAAATTGATTTGATTGACTCTAGAAACTCACAAACGTCTCTTTTGTAGTGTTTCACTCAAATTAGATTTATAATCCAACAAATGGAGTTATAAACTTAGTTCTAGCACTCCCTCACAAAGATGGAATGAAGATTAGATTATGTGAAATCTACTTACAATCAAATCTTGCCAATCTTGGCTATTTTTGGACAAAAGAATTGACTCAATCTACCTCACTCTTCTTGATGTACTTTCAAGACCTGTACATCACTTAAAAAGGTCTTAATTTTAGCCTAGATTAATTAGATGTCATGAATCAAATTCAAATCTAATTAATGGTCACTCAAACTTGGAGTCTTTCCTAAGATTAGCACCAAAAATCTCATCAAGAACTCACAAATTGAATTTTTATGGATCAAATGAATATCATGCAGTAAATGCAGGTTCAGAAGTGCCCACACGTGGAGATAGTACGGATTTGGATCCCTACCAAGTCTGAAATCATATTCCCTCCCCAAAATGTAGATTCTAGCTCGCCCTCTCAATACTAGTTTTTAGCACTAATACTTGCTAAATATGGATTTGTATTAGATCAATGGTTTATGATCTTGTAATTGGCTCTGATACCATGTGAAAGTATATTACTTTGGACCTTGAATGAGTTCATTTAATGCCTCACAAGAGTGATTGATTGATTGATCATAAAAACAATGCAAACTAGACACTGAGTCTGGACAATCTACGAGTAAAAGGTTTGCGAGTTTTTTTTTAAATGTAAGTTTGCGTAAGTGTAAGTAAAGTGTGGGCTTATGTATAGTCCAAATGAGTGTGTGTGTGTGTGTGTAAGTGTAAGCATAAGTAAGTACAAGTCTAAGTGTGTGAATACAAGTCTAATTGTTAATGTCAGTAGATGTAAGGTTAAGGTGTATGTGTTAGAACATATGTGTGTACGTGTTAGTGTGCACATTATTTGATACATGTTCTACACTACCCATTGTCTCACTCGTTGAACTTAGTTCACCAAGTTATGTATACAAGTGTTTTGACATAAGTCTATTGCAAGCGCAAGTAAATATAAGTAGTCCTGAGTGTGAATACAAATCTACGTGTAAGCACAAGACTGTGTTAGTGTGTAAGTGTTATAAGTGTATGTGCACGTGTGAATATATGTGGGTAAGTGTAAGCAATTGTAATTGTGAGTGTAAAGTGTAAATTAGAGTAAGTGCAAGGGTAGTTAAGTGTAGGTGTGAGTGTGGACGTGAATGTGGGAGTGCAGGTTAGTTTAAGTATAAGTGTTATCATTGCACCGTGGGTGTATTTAAGTTTAATTCTGAATCTGAATTGAATAAGGTGGAGGAGATAGAACAGAAATTATAACTGTTCTGTAAGTAAGTGCAAGCGTACGTGTACGTGTGAATATACGTCTAAGCGTGTAAACGTAAGGGTAAGTGCTAGTGCTTAAGTGTAAGTAAGTGTAAGCGAGGGTGTGCGAATATAACTAAGCGTGCAAATATAAGTCAATGTGCTAGTGGATGTAAGTGTGAGTGTAGTAGTGTATGTTTTGGTGTGCATGCGTAAGTACACATGTAAGTGGGTAAGTGCAATTGTACGCATAGGTGTAAGGGGGTAAGTGTTAGTGTTGTGTGTGTGTAAGTAATCGTAAGTAAGTTTAAGTGCAACCATTAGCGTCAGTGTGGGTTAATAAGTTAGTGTATTTTTTAGTCCGAAGCGAATATGGTGGAGGAGATAGGACATAATTATCATCCCTAACTTTCGATACATGATCTATAGTTTCCAATGCCCCACTCACTTTCAATCACTAAGATCTTCAGTTGCATCACTAAGTGCAAGTGCTAGTGCTAGTTTATGTAAACAAGTACAAGATTTTTAATATAAGTCTAGGTGCAAGCGTAAATAAGTATTAGTCCAAGTGTGAATACAAATCTATGTGTAAGTGCGAGACTACGTTAGTGCAAGTGTATAAGTGTTAGTGTGTAAGTGTAAGCAATTATAATTATGAGTGTAAATTAGCATAAGTGCAAGGGTAATTAAGTGCAAGCGTGAGTGTGGATGTAGGTGTGTTAGTGCTAGTGTAGGTGTGTGAGTGTGATAGTGTGGTGACTGTGACAGTGCAACTTAGTTTAAATGTAAGCGTTGATGTTGGTGTGGTTTATTAAGGTATGTGGATATTATTTACCTTCGTCGTCCATCATTTATTCTTACTACTATGTATGGTATATGCCACTTTTCCAGCACAAATGTAGAATTACAAACAGATGCATGAAAAAAATAATAGCTCAAATCTTCTTGAATTCATAGTTGATGTAATATGTATTTACATGAGGTTTCTTGTAAACATTTTTATGGTTGAGAAACGATTGCGAGGCTCTTAGGCTACACTTTTCTGTAACATTTTGCTTTGGAGGAATGCAAGCAATATGTTTCCCTTATGCAAGACCCTCGTACGGAGCTGGATTGTGATACTATGGTGTAGGGTGGAGCGTTTAAATGAGAGTGGTGATGTATCAAGTAAATGGAACAGTGCTGTGATGTAACTTTTTTGAAAAGATAACACAGTCTCATGAAAATGGAACAGAGTTTCAACCTCGGTCAAAGCCCACAGAGCATAAAAGAGAAACATTCGAATACCAAAATCATTTCCCAAGAGAATACTAAAACGACGCAAAGAACATGTCCAAGACTACACTATCCATATTAATGCCTTTTATAACTAAGCCTTCATTACAATAGATACCAAACCAAACTTTATATTCAAAACCGAATATCCATTTCTCAAAAAATACATGACTTCTAGATTCATCGGCTACTACCGGTTCAATAAATCACTTTTAAAAAAATGATAGAACACAAAAACAATTGTTTGAAAAATGTGCTATCTAACTCAATCCTTCACACACTCGTCGTCAACAAACAACAATCTTGGATGCTTCCTTGATTTCTCGACACGAACCGTGTCATACGAATGCTCCATCTCTCTGGCTAAGGACTGTGCATAAATAGGCAATTTCCTATTATTAAAGTAGCGATGCATTGCGTTATCCTGCAACATCTTTAAATATCATACAATAAATATGTTATTACCATCCTTGGAACTCTTCTATGTCCCAGTCATTGATTTGTGCCTCATCCTCCGCCCCTGCTTCTACGTCGTATGTATGGGATGAAGCCATTGGGGTCTCTGTTTGAGTAACTCAATGCAATGAATATGAACATTAAGCTATTTAAACAATTGTAAAGTAGTTCGTAACATGAAACAAAACAGCATAGTCCAACTTGATGCTCTCTTAACAGGACAAATGAAGACTCCCCAAACGAACCACAACATCATTTGTATAAACACATTGGCAAGCTATAGCAAAGTAGCTGAAAAATAATAAAGGATGTTAGAAATGTGAAGCGAGACAACAAAGTAGAAAGCAACAATTGGATCAAAAAATGCCCTCACCATATCTCCTGGAAGCCAACTCCAGCAAATGTTTGTCCTTCTCCATTGCAATACAGTGCATGTTTGTGCTAGCAGCTGCGTACAATGAACCACCACATCCCATGAAGTGGTCTACTAACGCCCCGCCTGACTTACAACACATCTCCACCAAAAAATGAATGAAATGTGGGAATTTTTCAACACCTCCCTGGAAACACACATTCTCTGCTGCATCCAACAAATGCTCTACAGGTGGTAGTGTTGAAAGATTTTGTGCGTCAGAAGACAAGGCCAAAGGGAAGCATGTCAGAGGGATGGTTAGTGCAAGAATCTCTATTTTATGTTACCGAAGTTTTGTTTCAAATAGATCCATTTGCTCCACGACTATGGCATGATGAGGAAAGCAATGAGGTGAAAGGTGAAAAACCTCAAGGTATGAGTAGTCTTCAAAAAATGACACCTATTTTGAGAGAAAAAATTTCAACCTTCATGCTATATAATTCAGGAGTAATGGATAAATGGTTGGAATTATATGAAGAAAAAAAAAAGAGGGTATTGACTAGAAATCGACACCAACACAATAGGCGTAGAGGTCAAGCTACACCTTCACATGATCTTGAGCCATTGCCCAACCAATGCACTATAGACTGGATGGTTGATACACTCCAACAAGCAAGATCAAAGGGACAATTCACATCTGACACAGAATGGGAATTTGCAAGAGGATGTGATTGGAAGGTTTGTCTATAACTCTATTTTTTTTAAGTGAACAATTTTAATTTGTACGATGATTGATTATTGTTTTAATTATAATCAACATGTGATAGTATTGAAAGTATAGTGCAATGTGGGCATATGGTCGTCATCATCACATTGAATCAATTGATATGAAACGATGAACTTATGATTGTGGTGTGATGGCATCCCTCCATCAAGAAAGTCGGAGTAGTGCTCGAGATCAAAGTCCAATTTCTGGAGAGCTTGAGTATGTAAGAACCATACAAGCCATATATGAGGTGTGCTTTGGTGAATTGGATAAGTATTTGTTGTTTGAGGTGAAATGGTTCAAAATCAACTATAGAGGATCAAATGCAACTGTAAAAAAAGATTGTAGTGGACTTTTTGCTATCGATTCAACCAAGACATTAAGCATGGACTTTTCAGACACATTGGTGTTGCCTCGTCATTGTTTTCTTTTTGTCAATTATGATCAAAGTTATAATAATCATCTACACTACTTTTTCATTACATCTATTTATTGTGAATTAAAATGTGAGCATAAAAAATATCTAATCCTAACATTGCTAAATGTGCAGGTATTTTTTCAACCAGATCAACTAAACAAAGATTGGTGATATGTTGTTCAAATCATAGTTGCAACGCAATTCCCGAATCGCGATTCAGAATCGCGATCAGAATCGCGATTCCGATTCGCGATTCAGAATCGCGATTCCGATTCGCGATTCGAGATTTTCCCATAATCGTGTAGAATCGATTGTTTTTTTTTTTGAAATTTTTTTAGGCAATATGGGTATCAGATGAAAGCTCTGATCGAGGGGAATATGATTGTGTAGTTTGCCGACTGTTTCGGGTGCGAAACACCAAAAAGTGTGTTTTCACTCGAGGAGTTGGAAGGCCAAATCATGAAGAGGCCTTACCGTCGGGGCCGGGGTCTACCGACAGCCCCCGGACCCCGCCGTTGGGGGGCGTTGCCCCCCTGAACCCCCCGTTTCCCGGGGGGCTACTGTTCCCCGAACCCCCTAGAGCTTCTTGCTGTATAGACATTGTAGATAAAAATGCCACCGCCCCCCTGTAGATAAAAATGGGGTCCAAATGCGCGCCGAGAAGGGCCCAATATTTATGCCCCCAACTGTATGTACATTGCACTCACATCTCCAGTGAACCAATTGCAAAAGTGATCATCATCCATACAGTTGATAGTCCAAAATGTAGCATTAACATTTACTGAAAACCAGAGCAAATGACAACCGGATAGCTACTGAAAATAAGATCTGTTTGTGCCTCATCTACTGCACTTCTGAGAGGCAAAACGCTGGTTTGACCATTGATCCCCTAAAAAAATTTCAACAATAAGCTATTTTTCCAAAAAAAAAAAAAAAAAAAAAAAAATATTTTGCGATTCTAGGTCGCGAATCACGATTCGCAGAATCGCGACCCGCGAATCGCAGACCCAGCGAATCGAGATTCGCTGCAACTATGGTTCAAATTAAGCCACGCTCAAGACATGTATTCGAAAATGCATATGTTGAGAATGAAATGGAAGATCTAAATATGGACAACACAAGTATATCTGATGAAGATGTACATATATCTTCGAGTTTTATAAATATTGAAAATCCGAGAATTGATTTTCATGATCGACGACTCAGATGATGAAGAGGACAACAATGATTCTTTGCATGAGGACAATATTGAGAGGTTTTGATTTCGATAGTGATGATGAAAATCATCTTAGCGAAGATGAGTTGCAAGATGTATTGGCTGATTGAATCTTGCGATGATGAATAAAGTTTGTACATGTCACAAATAATTTTGTCATAAACTGATCCATTGTGGTCAATATATATTGTTTTCAAATTAAAATTATTATATTTTTCTACGATGTTGCATTTCTAAAATTTCATTTCAAACGCATCTCGCAATCACTTAGAATTAGAAAAATTAGAATATTGATGCTCATTGAACTATTATAAGCTCCTCCAAGAATTACCAAAGGAACTGCAAATTGTCACTTCACTCATCAAACTGATATTCCTTGGCTCCTTAGAACCATGTTCTTAACGTACGGAGAGAGGGAGAGGGTGTAAGGGCACGAGGGTAGGGGATAGAGGCAAAAGAGGAGCGAGGATAGGTAGGGGCTGCGCACGTACGAAGGAACAGAAATAAAAGTATGTTCACTAGCAAAGGCACGGAGCGTGCTTGTTGTTTTTTAATATTTTGATAAAAAGTGAAAAATGAAAAAACTGAAAATAGAAAACAAAAAACCCTTTCAAGATAATAAGAATTCCAGAAAAGATAAGAATTGAGCTAGTTTACAATAATCACCTTAACTTTGCCAAATCTTAATCAAATTGGATGAAAATTGATTCAGATTGAAGCTAAAACAAAGCTCTAATCCATGGCCCCATATTTTCCAGACTCAACCGAAAACATAGAACATCAGATAGCAACATTGTAACTAACTAAAATTGAAGTGATATCACTAAAATGGCCATAACTTTCACATAAAAACTCCAAATATCTGTATGTGTATATATATATATATATATATATATATATACATACATCCAACTTGGTTAGCAACAAGACAAGTATCAAGTTTGAACAACTTACCTTGCCTCTTCCCTTTTGCAGATGTAACAAATTCAACAAAGCACTCACCATATTAAGAGACTGGACCTATCCGTTGGAGGTTACAAAATGGACACGTTGAGTGGCAAGCCACACAGGTTGCAAGTAATAAGGTCCATCATCCGTGTGCAGTATTAGGTGGTGACATGATCTTCGAAGTAAACAAACGCAAGTTGAACCTTGTAAACAATATGAGTTGATAACATGAAGTGAGTGTCCAACTTGAAACCAATTGCCCATCTAATTGCCCATTAAAGACCCAGAGTAGACAGAAGATAGCACCTTACCTCAAAAATATGTAAGAAGTGATCAAGGAAAACTATTAGTGGGAAGAATTTATAATGATAGGACCAGGGAAATAGGAGTAGGATCAACAACAATAGGTGGTGAAAATTGAGCATGAACAAAAATACTCATTTGACCGACAAAGGGTAAGACATCAATTGATGCTCCAAGTCAACAAACTAACGATCATAATCATCCAACTAGTGTTCGACATCAATGGAAATAGAAGAACCACAACTAGTAGGCATGCTTAGCAACAAATAGACGTAGAGAACTTTAAACATGGCTGGAACAGGGAAGAAGAACTGGGAAAAGGCTCAAAGAAAAGGATGAAAATAGAAAAGAAGTTGTAATGGGGGAAAAGGGGATGAAACTGGAACTGCAATGGAGCTGAAACAGGTTGTGAAGGGTGGTAGCAGGCATCAAGACCACAGAATGAAATGAAAACCAAAAAGGAATGGTAACAAGTTGTAAAAACAGAATAGTAACCATGCAAAGGCACAAAAGTAGGCAAAAGAGGTCAAAAGGGAATGATAACATGCTATAAAAATAAAACAACAGCAAAAAAAAGTAGAGGGAAGAATGTAGGAGATAAACGTGGGGGCAGAAACGTAACAGGGAGAAATGTGTGAGGCGGTTCATGGAAATACAGGACGGAAATGTAGGATGCATAAAAGTAGAAAGGATGGAAAAAACCAGCAAATGAGAACTAATCAGAAGAAAGCCAAGAAAATGCCTTGATACCAAGTTGAGTTCACCATTATAGCAAAAGCTTTAGGTAAAGAATAAAGAAATAACGAATGACAAACAGAAAATGCTTGATGAATACTATAAACTGTAGATAGCACACGCAAATCTCCCATGAAGATTTCCAAAAAAGAATTCTTAGATTAAGAGGTCAAAGTCTCGAAGTCAGTCTACTTATAAACGAATGTCTCTAACATCTATTTTATTTCTACCAAAATGAGGGCTTCCCAAATTGGGACAACAAAAAAGCAACTGTTTCCCCAAAGAATAGTGTGAGCAGTTTCAAATTTTGAAAACAAAATGTGATACTAACTTAACAAATAAGCCCACTAATGATAAAGTGTGCCACATTGTAACTATGGCTCCCAATGTATGCATTGTGCAATGACTGTGCAACCACCAAGACACCCCCCAACGAAGTGTGCCCATTTTTCACCAAGAAGATTTTCTACTATCGTCTGTCCAATGCCGTAATTTCCTGAAGTCTGAATTTGGGCCTCTCTTTCTCGACACGATGTGCTCCCTCTCACATCAGCTGAGCACATCCTTTTAGGACACACTTCCTCTATCCATGTTAAGCACTCCCTTAGATGGCAGTTCTACATGGTCAAGATAAGTTGATGCATTTGGACCTCTTGCAATGTTTGATATTTGATGGATCAACTTGTTCTCTAGACAGCCTCTAGGTTATTCTATCTTCATTGAGATGAATTTGATTTTTTTAAGGGCCTTTCACATGGTTTGCTCTCTCAGTTTACTTGCTTTGGATTCACAAAAGGTACCTCAGTCACATCAGATTATAGGGTTAAGGTCATCTCTCCCTATAAAGGATTGAACCTTTTGTTCAATAGTGCTTTACTTCTTGTAAATTCATAGGATACTAATCAAGTTGAAGTCTTCTTTCATGCACTACCAGTGACAATTGTTGGACGTTTATGTTGGATTTAGGTACTAAACAATCTCTGGAACTTCAAAAAATAGCATACAAACCAATATTTGATTACAAATCAATCGACTGCTCAAATGCTTTGGCTTTGCCATTTAGCTTGGAAATATGAAAGTTCTTGTTCCAGTATAGTCTTCTTCACAGACAGCCGGTCATGAAATGCTAAAGTTCCAAAAATACAGAATCTACAAAGATGGGAATGTCACCACCGTTGGCTTTCAGTTGCTTAGTACAAATAAAGCCTTTGCATGCTCAAGAATGTCTACCCACACATGCAGCTTCATCTTCAGAAAACTCATATTAGAAGCTTTGTAGCCAAACAAAAAGGCAAACTTAAGCAAAATATGGTCTTCCTTAATCAAAAAAAGCACAGATGCATTGATCAGCAGAATACTTTCATAAAGCATGAATTATATCTCAACAAGTACATTCAAGGTTTCCTTGTAGACAGCAAAAATCTGTGTAGGGTCTTAATTGGAGATGAAGTCAACACCTAAAGCTCGGTGTAACCAGTAATTATTAAACTATGACATATGAAGCACAGTTTTGCAGTGCAAAGCAACGCCTCGAGTCTTGTACATATAGAGAAGCCTTTTCATTTTTCAGTTCTTTTTATGACTTGAATCTCAGGCTAACAAAAAGCACGACTAAAATAATAAAGCAGAATCTTGTCCTGTTTCCTCTCAGCGGTCTAGATTGCTTGGTCATAGCAGTCTGCAAATAAAGCAAGCTAAAACAAAAGATAAAGCATAATCAGCACAACCAGAGCTAATGTAAGCATCAAAAGGAATAACACTATGTTACTACCAGCGGCGATCCAAAAACGTCTCCTCTAATGAGAATTTGCTGACCTCCATTTGATAGTCTTGCTCTGTCCTTACAAGTGTCGCCATGCCTGCATCTTTCACATTTTTCTTCAATTTTCAATGCCTGAAGCTTCACAATAGTCAAACGGGGCTCATCCTTTGAGTTGACTTCATTATCTGATTGATTTCTCACTGGCGCGCCTATTTGAATATCTTCCTTGCTCTCACATACCCTCCCTTCTTGCTGCTGCTGCTCTATTACCCCCCCTTCGTCATGCGTAAAATTAGCCACAACCGTGTCATTCTCATTTGATGGATCTTTAGTTTCCGTCGAAGAAACTTTTGGAACAGTGACAGTTAATATTTCATCTTCGTACAAGGCTGTGCTGGCTTCTGGTATTGTAGAAGCAGGGAGCCTGAATCGCCAAAAGATCGCTTCCCTTTCCACCAATTCTTGTAGTAATTCCTCAATCCCTCCGACCGCGACCTTCACAGCCCCCGGAACTATCTCAATAACCTCTGCCTTTATCTCCTCACTAATCAGACCTGTCTGTCGCATCGAAAATGTAAAGCAATCCTCGTTCTCATAGACCTCCACAGGGGCATCGGCGGCGCAGGGAAGCTCTAATACCCGAGGAAATAGATGAGGCATGCGCTTGAGCTTTTTGTGAACTTGAAGTGCCGAGAAGTATCCTGGTGACAGTGTGGAGCTTATGTCGTATGAGACAGTCATATTTCGCCTCTTCAGGGGATATGATGGAGGCGGCTTCGGTGCTGTCATGCTACACCTTCCAAAAAAATCTGCAAGGAACTGAAGCAGCTATAGCCTAACCCTGCTTCTTTTCTGACATTAGCTCCTACTACCCAGATTACTGAAAAGTCACCATCTATGCGAGTGAATTATGGAAACAGAAAAACCAAATCCTGAGAACAAAGCCAACTAAATTTGCGCTCGACTAGATGAGCAAGTGCCGATCGATCAGAATAAAATGCAGCCAGCTTGTACCTTCCTCAATATTAGCTTCCCTATATGCAATTACCGACTCAAAATCAGATGGAGCTCAGATTTGAGACAGTTCTTTCCATAACATTCCTTATATAATCTTCCAGCGTCTAACAGGTAGGCAGGTTTGAAGATACCTTCAAGTTTCAATTGTGTTTAAATCTGAATCTCGTTAAAATCACAAACTCGTTACGGATCAAATCACCATCTGAACACCTATCAGTCCTTAGAACACGAAGAAAAATGAGGCAGCAGCAAGTATAATAACCGTTACCAAACGACAATTTCTAACCCAAACCTCTTGTGATGAGTTAAAACTTGATGCAGTAGATATAGCCTAAAGGAAAACCGCTTCAACAGCCTGAACCTAAAATAGGGATGACAGAATAACGCCCCCACACGCTTGCAGATGATTACCAACACACAAATGCAAAACGGAACAGAAAAACGAGAGAAAAAGCCTCATTAGACATTCGGATTTTTTGTCGTCGCACGAGATCAACCTTGAGACATTAAATGGTGCTACGAAAAAAAAATCAAAGCATATCCGTCGCTGCGCTTTCTTCCATCATCCGCTGTGCCTGCAGATGAGATGACACGAGATTAGCAGGAGCAGGACGAGGCTGGTGGAGGAGATGGCGAAGAATAGATCGAAGGCAGATGCAGCAACAAGAAGAAATAGTGAAAGCGGAGAAGCATCGGCGGTCCCGGTCACGCGCAAGAGCTGACGGAAAGAAAATCGGTCGGTCACCCAAGCTGCCGATTATGCCTGATTTGGCGGTGACCACTGACCAATCTAGGGGCCTAGACCCCCACGCCCCTAGCGAGTAGTCCAAAACTTTGACGGAACAAAGATACCTCTTCTAAAGGAGGAGCATATTCTATCCCTCACTATAGGGTCCTCACCTTCCTCCACCTCTTGAGTGAATAATGGCAATTAGGTTGTGATCCTGCGTATTAAGCATTCCAAGGGTGCATGCAAGGGTCTTGCCTTCACCTTCATTCGAGGGTTAAAATGCTTAATACATCATGGAACGTCCCATGCATTTTGGATTATTTGATAAGAGTATGGCCTTATCGCATGCACCTTAAGTCACGATTGGTAGTACGTTATTCTCGCACTCGTTCATGATCAAGGGTGCAAGGCAAGGTTGGGCCTTATCTAACAATGTAGCACCCATGATTTTCTCTACAACAGCCTACATTCTCTCTATCTCTCTCCCACATTACCCTTTTCTATGTAGTGCTCATCTCTCACACATTCTACATATGTGCCCCTTTCTTTAT
>MU832061.1:85000-87500 GCA_029204225.1 Diphasiastrum complanatum | reverse complement strand
GCTGGAAAAGAAAAGTGGTAGAGGGTGCGGCACCCGGACTTCCCGGGAGGTCACCCATCCCAGTACTATTCAGGCCCAAGCACGCTTAACTTCGGAGTTCTGATGGGATCCGGTGTAGTAGTGCTGGTATGACCGCACCACGTAGAAAGAGTTGGGAAATAGTCTATTTGTACAGAGAGATGCTGAGCAGCATGAGATGCTGTTGACGCTCGTTTGGATGTCACTCTGTTGAATTTGTGAGCAGGTGGGCGATGATCACCGTCCTTTTGGCTGAATCCTTCGCTTTGTGAACGTTCCCAAGTCCCCCCTCTAGCTCTCCCACCAATGAGAGAGATTTAAAGAAAGACGGGGGAAGGGGCAACAAGTGCGTAGTATATATCAGTCCCATAAGTTTTAACACAGGCATCTCCTAGCCTTAGATATATACCTGCTGACTACAATCCTATCGTGTTCGATGGATGGAGAGAAGGTTAGCATCTCCCTCGATAAGGACGGGAAAAGCCTACGGGCTTTCATTTCACCGAGGTTAAGGCACTCTGCCCTTCACGGGGTAGATCTATAACCCAATTTTTTTTATTAGTGTTGTCCATCACAATGGACAACACATGTATAGAAGAAAATCAAGTGTAGTCCTTTCAAACATACATGCAAAACTCTGAGTGCACTCAAATTTGAAGTGTTCATTCATGACCACCATGGGTTTGGCAAACCGGGTTAGGCATGGCGTGATACAAGAGCCAGGAAATGCATAGTTATTTAGTCCCATAACATGCTTCTAGAATGTCCCTCGGCCATACATATACCCAAAGTTCGACATTGTCTCCCACGACTATACTTGAACAGGATCTGTTCTATAGGTCGTGCATCTGATCTGTGCCTTTGTGCATAGACAATCTCCACAACCCGGAGGACGAGATGTGGCTTGTTGGCTTGAGCGCGATTACCGCAGGGTTGCGATGGCCCTCGTGCCGTCACGCTCTCTGCCAGATGACCGTCCCACCGACACATTCCACTGGTGGTGATGGCCGACAGGCGCTCTGACGGGTCTCTCTCTCTTTTTATATTTCGCACGCAACCGCTCGCAACTCTCGAGCTGACGTCCCCCGGAGAGCTGCAAAACATCCCGTCGGGGCTGCGGAGCGGATGGCGCCCTGTAGGCTGTCCGCGTGGTCGCGCGCGCGGGACGATGCCGACGGCCCCCTATCACGCTTTCGTGGCAACGAGCCTGATCCCGGTGCCTTGCGGGGATTGCATCGCAAGGGCCCACGTCCCGCCAGCGCCGGGCGCTGTCGGCCGCTGGTGCGCCGGGAGTCCAGGTTGCTGCCAACGATGCTCCGGTGCCAGTCCGGGAGCGGGCGCTGGCTCAACGGGAGCCCCGGCACCGGCCGGGCTGCTCCGGCCTACTGAACTGAGAACCGCGCGCGGGCAATATCCCCATGGCGGACGCCGCCGCCCTCGTTTGGGACGCGCGCGGGCGCCATGTCCAACCGCCCCAAGTGCTCCTCCCCGCGGCACCGCTGGGTTCGGTGACCGTTGCCCGGGTGCTGCCAGCGCAGCAGCAGCGAGCTCCTGGGCCAGGTTCGGCCCGGCGACGGGAGTAGCGCGAGCTTGCCCCCGTCGCCATGGGCTCGGAAGCCGGGCGGCGGTGCCCCTGGGGAGCGCAGCCCGTGCGCGCGAGCCAGACCCCAAAGCCACCCTGGGCAGCTCGCGCGGCCTGGCGCCAAGTCCCGTCCGGGCGCTGCCGACGCGGCACCGGGGAACCCGAGCGCGGGCGCCGGTGCCCATGGCGCGCGCTGCCACCGCTGAGCCCCTCGCGCTCGCGCGCTCGCTGCCGGCGCCGGACCCCTGGCGCTGCACGGCCTGTGGGGCGCGGGCGCTGGACCCCTGGCGCAGGATAGCCAGTCGCGCGCGCGCTTCCCCTGGCGCAGCGCGGCCAAGCGCGCGCGCAGCCAGCGCTGGAACCCTCGCGCTCGCGCGCTGGACGGCCGGCGCGCGCTCGCTGCCGGCGCCGGACCCCTGGCGCTGCACGGCCTGTGGGGCGCGGGCGCTGGACCCCTGGCGCAGCGCGGCCAGGCGCGCGCGCTGCCAGCGCTGGAACCCTCGCGCTCGCGCGCTGCCGGCGCCGGACCCCTGGCGCGCGCGCTCTGCCTGCGCCGGAACCCTCGCGCAGCACGGCCAGGCGCGCGCGCGCTGGACCCCTGGCGTGCGCGCCAGCCAGACCTCAGCGCCACCCACGCGGTGCCTGCGCTGGACCCCTGGCGCAGCGCGGCCAGGCGCGCGCGCGCTGCCTGCGCCGGAACGCTCGCGCAGCACGGGCTGCCAGCGCTGGACCCCTCGCGAGCGCCGCCCGTGCGCGCGAGCCAGACCCCAGCGCCACCCGCGCGCTGCCGGCGCTGGACCCCTCGCGCTCGCGTGCTGCCTGCGCTGGACCCCCGGCGCGCGCGCGCTGCCGGCGCTGGACCCCTCGCGCAGCACGGCCAGGCGCGCGCGCGCTGCCAGC
>MU832061.1:65000-75000 GCA_029204225.1 Diphasiastrum complanatum | reverse complement strand
CATCGCAAGGGCCCACGTCCCGCCAGCGCCGGGCGCTGTCGGCCGCTGGTGCGCCGGGAGTCCAGGTTGCTGCCAACGATGCTCCGGTGCCAGTCCGGGAGCGGGCGCTGGCTCAACGGGAGCCCCGGCACCGGCCGGGCTGCTCCGGCCTACTGAACTGAGAACCGCGCGCGGGCAATATCCCCATGGCGGACGCCGCCGCCCTCGTTTGGGACGCGCGCGGGCGCCATGTCCAACCGCCCCAAGTGCTCCTCCCCGCGGCACCGCTGGGTTCGGTGACCGTTGCCCGGGTGCTGCCAGCGCAGCAGCAGCGAGCTCCTGGGCCAGGTTCGGCCCGGCGACGGGAGTAGCGCGAGCTTGCCCCCGTCGCCATGGGCTCGGAAGCCGGGCGGCGGTGCCCCTGGGGAGCGCAGCCCGTGCGCGCGAGCCAGACCCCAAAGCCACCCTGGGCAGCTCGCGCGGCCTGGCGCCAAGTCCCGTCCGGGCGCTGCCGACGCGGCACCGGGGAACCCGAGCGCGGGCGCCGGTGCCCATGGCGCGCGCTGCCACCGCTGAGCCCCTCGCGCTCGCGCGCTCGCTGCCGGCGCCGGACCCCTGGCGCTGCACGGCCTGTGGGGCGCGGGCGCTGGACCCCTGGCGCAGGATAGCCAGTCGCGCGCGCGCTTCCCCTGGCGCAGCGCGGCCAAGCGCGCGCGCAGCCAGCGCTGGAACCCTCGCGCTCGCGCGCTGGACGGCCGGCGCGCGCTCGCTGCCGGCGCCGGACCCCTGGCGCTGCACGGCCTGTGGGGCGCGGGCGCTGGACCCCTGGCGCAGCGCGGCCAGGCGCGCGCGCTGCCAGCGCTGGAACCCTCGCGCTCGCGCGCTGCCGGCGCCGGACCCCTGGCGCGCGCGCTCTGCCTGCGCCGGAACCCTCGCGCAGCACGGCCAGGCGCGCGCGCGCTGGACCCCTGGCGTGCGCGCCAGCCAGACCTCAGCGCCACCCACGCGGTGCCTGCGCTGGACCCCTGGCGCAGCGCGGCCAGGCGCGCGCGCGCTGCCTGCGCCGGAACGCTCGCGCAGCACGGGCTGCCAGCGCTGGACCCCTCGCGAGCGCCGCCCGTGCGCGCGAGCCAGACCCCAGCGCCACCCGCGCGCTGCCGGCGCTGGACCCCTCGCGCTCGCGTGCTGCCTGCGCTGGACCCCCGGCGCGCGCGCGCTGCCGGCGCTGGACCCCTCGCGCAGCACGGCCAGGCGCGCGCGCGCTGCCAGCGCTGGACCCCTGGCGTGCGCGCCAGCCAGACCTCAGCGCCACCCACGCGGTGCCTGCGCTGGACCCCTGGCGCAGCGCGGCCAGGCGCGCGCGCGCTGCCTGCGCCGGAACGCTCGCGCAGCACGGGCTGCCAGCGCTGGACCCCTCGCGAGCGCCGCCCGTGCGCGCGAGCCAGACCCCAGCGCCACCCGCGCGCTGCCGGCGCTGGACCCCTCGCGCTCGCGTGCTGCCTGCGCTGGACCCCCGGCGCGCGCGCGCTGCCGGCGCTGGACCCCTCGCGCTCGTGCGCTGCCTGCGCTGGACCCCTGGCGCAGCACGTCCAGGCGCGCGCTCGCGCTGCCGGCGCTGGACCCCTCGCGCTCGTGCGCTGCCTGCGCTGGACCCCTGGCGCAGCAGCACGGCCAGGCGCGCGCGCGCGCCGCCGGCGCTGGACCCCTGGCGCAGCAGCACGGCCAGGCGCGCGCGCGCGCTGCTCCCTGGCGCGCGCGCGCTGCCTTGGGCCAAAATTTTTCTAAGTAAGAAAAGGCGTGCTTTACCAGATTTGAGTGTTGCGTTGCCGTGAGGGGGCGCGCCGAATCCCAGCAAAACTATAGGGAGGCAGCAGGTGCTTGGCCTGGCGCCCCTGGTCCGCCGAACAGCAAGGAGACGATGCACCATCTGCCCTCTCACGAGAGGACCGGTCGTGCGTCCCTCGACATCTTGCCCAGTACGCGATGAGTGAACATGGCTGATCGGCTGGAAAGGAGCGCCACGTCCTAACCAACGCGGATCGCACTTCCCCGGCCCTCGGCATCTCATTGACGAAAACGGTTGGACGACTTTCTCCTGCCGGGACCATCGTGGAGGTTGTGCCGGAACGCAATGCGAAGTTGGCTGATACAAGAATGTTGGGAGGTTTCGACGAAGCCTTGGTTGCGGAAGCGGGCACGCTGCGTGCGTCCCGTGACTGTCCTCGGTGAATGTCGGGGCCTCGCCTTCGGACACGTTCCGGGACCCCTTTGCGCTGGCGCCGATGGCGCCGGATGCAAGGCTCGGGTCCCGTTTCTGACTCCGTGAGGGCACCGGATCGGAATAGTCGGAGCGTGAGCGCCGCTCCCTGGCGCGGCATGGGCCGCCCAGGCGCAGCGCCATCGCGGCAGGTGATGGCCGACGGCGTGCTAGCGCTGGAACCAGCGCGTGCCCGCCCCGCCATCCCTCGCCAAATGGTTTTGAGCACCACGTTCCCGCTCGGGAACATCGAGCTGAGACCCTCTCCCGCGGGTGAAGCCCATGGCATATCGGGAAAAGTTGGGAGATCAGCGAATGTCCTTCGGGACTCGCATCCGCGCTCCTATGGCCGCTACTTCAGCTTTCGGGCTGATGTCAGCTGTGCTAGAAGGAGCGCTCCTCGGGCCCCGCTCCCTTGGCTTTGTCGTGTCGGAAATCGCCGTGCAGGATGTTGGGATAGCACACCGGGCCGCATAGCTTCGGCTTATCTGATGCTTCGGCGGTCGGCGCCAGGTCGTTGGTTAGGCGCTCCAGAGGAGGAGGCCTTCGATCGACCCTGGCACCGTCGCGCTCGTTCGTCGAGAGTCGTTGCGCATGCGCTCCCAAGATTGCAGTCCCCCTCCCCTGTTGTCGGGCTTCCAACGTCCAAGGCCCGTCGTGCAAACTGTTGGATCGTCGCTCCAAGGTGCGCTTGGACCCACCTGGCGCTCGTTTTCCGCGAGTTCGAGCTCGTTGTGCAGGTCGCTGGTTTTGGCGCTCCAGAGGAGGAGGCCTTTCACCCACCCTGCATGCGTGCTTGGGCGCGTCGGAACGCGTGGCGCTTGTCGTCGGATCCCGGCGCTCCGCGTTGTGCTGTGTTCGGTTTTGCCGTGCGGGCCTATTGGTACACGTAGGAACTCGTCGTGCTGGCTGCCGGATCCCCGTCCCGGGACATGCTTCGACCGGCCTTGCCCTCGTCTTCTATCGTGCGTTTGAGCAAGTCGTGCAGGTGGTAGGTTCGGCGCTCCAGAGGAGGAGGCCTTTCACCCACCCTGCCCTCAGGCTCCGGCGCGTGGGAATTCTTGGGCCGGTTGTCGGATCGTCGCTCCCAAGGGGTGCGGTTCCGCCCGGCACTCGGCCTCCGCATGTGAAACTCGGGAACCTTCGTTGGGACCGGACCGGACCCACTTTGCCTTGGGCTCCTCCCCTCTGGGGATCGGGCTAGCTCAAGATAGCTACCTGGTTGATCCTGCCAGTTGTCATATGCTTGTCTCAAAGATTAAGCCATGCATGTGTAAGTATAAACTATCTTGTACTGTGAAACTGCGAATGGCTCATTAAATCAGTTATAGTTTCTTTGATGGTACCTTGCTACTCGGATACCCGTAGTAATTCTAGAGCTAATACGTGCACCAAATCCCGACTGTAAAGGAAGGGACGTATTTATTAGATAAAAGGCCAATGCGGGCTTGCCCGGTATTGCGGTGAATCATGATAACTCGTCGAATCGCACGGCCTCAGCGCCGGCGATGTTTCATTCAAATTTCTGCCCTATCAACTTTCGATGGTAGGATAGTGGCCTACCATGGTGGTGACGGGTGACGGAGAATTAGGGTTCGATTCCGGAGAGGGAGCCTGAGAAACGGCTACCACATCCAAGGAAGGCAGCAGGCGCGCAAATTACCCAATCCCGACACGGGGAGGTAGTGACAATAAATAACAATACTGGGCTTTTACAAGTCTGGTAATTGAATCTTGGATTTGTGTATTAAATGCAGAAACTTGAGCAGTACATGAAAACTTTTACGCTAAATCAGCAAGCAATGAGACGTTGGCCCCATTGATCCCTAAATTGGATCCAGCTTGCTATCTCCGAAAAATGAGTTGGCTCTTTAAGGAAATTGAGTCTAATAGCCGTGCCAAGGCCGACTCTTTCCCTCTCAGATTCACAGTGAATGAAATTCGGTTTACATGTGGGTTTCCCCAATGCAGTGACCTGAAATAGTCCTATAAGGAATTCTAACACAACTCTGCCTAGCCACCTCCCCAAACACACGGGAAGGTGTTGCTCTGCTTTAAATTTTGCAGTTCTCATATTCACTAAGTGGTTGCTGGATGACTAGTCCCTTGAGGACGCTGGGGTTCGACTCCTCAGGACCAGATTTCATTTGCTGCCTGGTGTCCATTTTCCGTCTTCCTCTGGAAGCTGCCTCATGTTCTGGGTATTCGGGATTTTTCCTTTTGATGCATGTTGGTACTGTGCTCCCATTGATGTTGGGACTAGCTCGCCCTGGGCTCCCGATGAGGTTGTGACTTGTGATCCGAGTTTGTCCCGTTTCTTCTCTTGGTACGATATCAGGGATTCCGGTTGATGGTGACGGATTAAGGCAATGTGTTTGGATGATTCCGGTTGGAAGCGTGATTGACTCTTTTCCATCCGGTGGCTCCCCCGGTTCGGGCTCCAATATTGGCACCAGTTTCGGCGTTGAGTCGAGCTGCGCTGCATTGGTTCTGGTCCCTTGATGTGATCTTCTCATGCCTCTGTGTTTTAGTGCTCTCTTTAGCATCATGCTTCGGATTTTCCCCAGCGGCTTGGTGTTCAGGTTCTTTGCCTTGATTGTATCCAGCAGCCTCAGCAGCACGTCTGAGGGGGGAGTTCTCCTAGGTTTGGGAGTCTCCCTAATTGCCGCTTGAGTGCATGCGTTGCTTATGATGTTGATGATGTCCGTCGGGCTGTGTTGCTTCCCATATGCGAAGGCAGCGTGGGTCTGCCAGATAGCTTCCAGTGCACAGGATCTTAAAACTCGCCATGCTGGAGTCAGATCAGGAGAGAGTCCTGAGTTCCGTCCAAAAATGACGTTTTCCATATTGATTTTCGGTTTGGCCCCAAAGGTCAGATCCCATAGGAAGCTGAGAGTCTCCCAGCCCCGCCGGGAGCAGGTGCAAGACCAAAATGCATGCTTGACTGTGTCCAGCTCTGCTGCACATCTGTCACAGGCGCCACTAGATTTTCCGATCCTCTTTTGCCAAACTTTGGTGTAGATCGCACCTTGGTAGATCCGCCATACCAGATGTTTGATTTTTCCACTGATTGCGTCTGACCAGAGTAGCTTGAAGGATTTTGACCACCATTCCGGAGGCTTGCCCAGGCCCCAGATTTTATTGAGCTTGGCTTCCCAAGGGGACCCGGATCTGATACATCTGTAGATTTTGCTCGTTGACAGAAGCGAGATTGACATTCCATCAGCGGTACCAACCCACTGTAGACTGGATCTGAAGGATCTTGTGATGGTGCCCCACTCACTTAAGCTCTTGGTGACCTGAACTAAGAGATTTTTGCTTCTTTCTTTATGTGTTGGAATCTTTGCCACTGCTTGTTCTGGGGAGAACCAGCTTCCGTTTCGTCTAAAGTCCTTGGTGTGATTGAGACCCTTATGTTGCATTGCCCACGGTCCACTGTCACCCGACTCTCCCCACATTCTGTTTGGTTCTGGTCCATCTAAGTTCCACCAAATTGAGCTTCTGCTCCAGATCTTCGACTGAGGTCCCTTATGATAGTGAAGGTGCTCCCGAAATCTTTCCCAGGCTTTCCAAAGAAGGCTGCCAAGATTGATCGGGAATTTGAAAAGCGTAACTCGGGATAGTAGTCTCCCGCGCCAATCTAATTTCGGCCAGCCACGTCTAAGTCCCTGTTGAGCTGATTCGATGGAAAATTTTAAGATTGTTGCCCAGGGTCCCTTGGCGCCAGTAAGAAGCCGGATCCACCATTTGCATAATAAGCTTGTAGAGTGAGCTTTTAGATCGAGGATGCCCAGGCCTCCCTGCAACTTCGGTTGACTGCACGACTCCCAGTTGGATAAACATAGCTTTTTTCCGCCCGCGTTCCTGGACCAGAGGAGGTCCCTGGATAGCTTTGAAATGGCGCTGAGCGAGACCGGATCAAGTAGCATGCTGGCTGACTGATACGTTGCCATGGGTATGAGGATGTGCTTCAGTGCCAGCGCGCGCGCCGGGAATGGGAGCCATCCAGTTTGTAGGCTTTGCACTCTGCCCCTCATTTTGTCAAGCAATGGAGCCAGTCTCTCTTTGATGCTGACTTTGACCCCAATTTGTACTCCTAGATACCTGATAGATTGGTGTGGCTCTATGATTTTCCATCCCTTTTGGGATAGAAATTCAGGTTGCCTCGGGCCTGTGTAGAGCACTTCTGTTTTTTCATCATTGAGCTTGGCTCCCGAGGCACGGCAAAAGCCTTCGAGGCAGCATGAAATTGTTTCTACTTCGCCTTGGTCTTGGGAGGTGAAGACACCAGTATCATCTGCAAACATGAGTGTAGACACGACTTGACCATCGGGCAGGTTGAGTCCCCGGACTCTCTGACTTGTGATCAATTCCCTCATCCGCTCAAGAAGTGGTTGCGTTGAGAGGGAGAAAAGCAGCGGTGCCAGTGGGCACCCTTGCCTGACTCCCCGTCGGATTGGGAATTCATTCGAGAAGGATCCATTAATGAGAAGTCTGCCGGATCCACCTCCCATGAGTCCACCTATGATCTGTCTGATCTTTGGCCCAAAGTTCATGTGCGTCAAGGTGAGATCAAGGAAGTTCAGGTCCAATTTGTCGTAAGCTTTTTCAAAGTCGAGTTTGATGAACAGAATATCTTGGTTGGAGTGCTCCGCATATTCCAAACCGCCCCAGACTGTGAGTAGATTATCCAAAATGAGTCTCCCTTTGATGAACCCGGTCTGTTCCTCGTGGACAAGCTGAGTCATCAGGGGTTGGAATCGATTGCTGATTGCTTTCGCTATAATTTTGTAAGCCACTGTTAGGAGAGAAATCGGGCGCCAGTCTCCGATGCGGATCCTGTTGGGCTTTTTGGGAATCAGTTTGACTACTGAACGAGTCATCCTGCCTTGAGCATTGCCGTCCTTCCAAATTTCTCTTGCTAGTGCTACAAAGTCCCGTTCGATGAGGTCCCAGAAGGTGTGGTAGAATTCTGCCGGGAGTCCGTCCTCTCCCGGGGACTTTCCAGCTCTCATTGCCTTCATCGCTCTCCGCAGCTCAGTTGCTGATGGTGGAAGTTCCATTTTTTGCCTCGTATCATTATCGATGTTGGTTGATGTCCGTGCGAAGCTTTGTTGTTGTTGCGCATCGACCTCCTTGCATAATCTTGACTGGTACAGATTGTGGAAATGAGAAGCGAATGTTCCTTTTATTCCTTCTGCGTCACTGATGGTCTGTCCGTTCTCATTCTGCACTGCTCGGATATCCTCGCGTTGATGTTTTGAGCGCAGTTGTTTGAAAAAGTATCTGGATGGAGCGTCTCCCTCCCGGATCCAGTTAACTCTGGCTTGGACCCTGGCTCCCGCGGATTCCTCCATGTCTAGCGCTCGTAGCTCGGTCGTTGTCTGTGTGATTTCAAGATGGTTGTTGCCTTGCCCCGTTTGGAGATCAGATCGGCGTAGCCGCTCAAGTTTTTGGGAGAGAGCTGTGCGCTGGCGCCGCTTAGTATCTGCCTTGATTTTGCCAGCCTCCCGGAAGAATTCGACGGCTTTTTCTGTTGCTATGTCCCAGAATTCTTTGACACTTGAGTCTCTGGGGATTTCATCCCATAAAGTTTTGAATTGGTCCCTCAGATTTTGGTCGCCAAGCAGGGAAGTGTTGAGCTTGAAGTAGTTATCTCTGCCTCGAGGTATCGGAGTGCCCCATTCGAAAAGGCAAGAGATCGGGTAGTGATCCGACAATGCCTGATCCCTGTGCACTTGAACTTTGGAGACTCGGTTGAACCACCAGCCACCTTGAGTCCCATAGAGTTTATCAAGGCGAGCCTTATGATTTTCTGCCCCTGCCCGCCCATTGTCCCAGGTCATGAGCATAGGTCCCGGGACGTCGGATAGCATTGCCACGTCGGTCAGATCAAGATGGGATTTTAAACCTGCCCAACTGGAGAGCTCATTGCCCCACATAGATTTGTTGTGTCCCAGCCTGTCTCTGGGGTTTTCAGTCATGTTGAAGTCACCTGCTAGAATTCCTGGGAGGCTAGGGAGCTCCTCCCGGAGGCGGTCCCAGAATTCTTTTCTATCTGTGTCGATGTTGGGAGCGTAGATGGATGCAAGTAGAAGCTCAGTCCCGTGTATTTGAACCTCAGCCCATGTTGCTCTTCCGTTCATGATTGAGCCTTGCTTCTTTATCCGTGCTTCTGGTCCTACAAGAAGGAAGGCAAATCTGTCACCAGCATTGTCTCCAGGGCCCACAAGTTGGTAGTTCGAGTCAATGTATCGGGCAGTATGTTGCAACCAGAATTCATTGACATTCCCTTCTTGTATGGCAATGAAGGTAGGCTTTTGCTTTAGACTGTCCACGAGCTTTTTGATGGACAGTTTCCTTGATGGATCACTAAGTCCTCTCACGTTCCAGCTGAGACCGAAAATGGACCCAGGGGTGCATTCTGCAGACGGGACCATCCCTCTGGTATGGAAAGATCGGTGTGGCCGGATCCCACAGTTG
Organism: Diphasiastrum complanatum; assembly: GCA_029204225.1. Classification (NCBI taxonomy): domain Eukaryota; kingdom Viridiplantae; phylum Streptophyta; class Lycopodiopsida; order Lycopodiales; family Lycopodiaceae; genus Diphasiastrum; species Diphasiastrum complanatum. Next base: position 66,281 of record MU832061.1, on the reverse strand, counting down.
GAATCTGGGCCCCTCGGGAGATAGAGAGAGGCTCCCGGGACCATGGTAGGTTGGGATTCATAACGCATTGTCACTGAGGACAGTGAAGAAGCCGTAGTCCGAGTCCCTGTCCGCGGGCTCAGACATTTGAGTATCCGTGTCGCTATCTGTTGCTCTTGCTTTGCCTTCGCTGCTGGAATGATCTGGATCAGGGTTGAAGAAGTTGAGCGAACTGGAAGAATGTTCACTCCTGAGGTTCCCCAAGTTTTGCCGCTGAGCCCCTTCTGGAACTGAACTTTGTGATAGATCTTGCGTTGGGGCCGACGTTAAGCCTGGAATCTTTCCGAATGTTACCGCTTTAGTAGTCATCTTTTCGGGAGCAGGCGCCACATCTAATGCCTGCATTGAGCTGGGTGCCCCGATGGAGGTTGATGTTGAGTTAGCCACTGCAACCGCGATCCGTTCTGGCACCATCGTTGGTGATGCACCCGAACATGTTGAGGCCCCTGGTACTAGGATGTTGCTCTTCCCATGGGTCTCCAATTTTTCAGGGGATCTGTCATTCGGCTTATGAGTCTCCATTTTCGGGAGTACTTTTTGGGACTCCAGCGAGACACTTGGAAAAGTGAGCTTGGTGTTCCGATTCAGTGTTGCTTGCCCATTTTGTTGCGTTGTTGCCCCTGTGACAGCTGGAGCTGTCTTGGAATGCAGTTTACTTTTCCATGCTAGCAGCGGCCTGGTTGATTTGTTGCCCTTGCCATCTCTTGCTGGGTGGAATAGTCCTCCTTTCTGAATCATCACTTGTCCCAGCTGCATTGCTTTTTTCTTTCCACGGCGGACCACTCGCCAGCCTTCATTATCCGATTCCTCGCCAGCAGATTGTGCTTTCTTATCCTCATCGGGAGTGGGCTCCGGCTTGGAATTCGGTTGATCATCCTCCTTGGGAGGGATTTCGGTAGGTTTTGGAGGCGGCTTTTTGGGACAGTCTTTTACCATGTGCCCTTTTTCTTGGCACCTAAAGCAGCAGCCTGGGAGTCCCTTGATTATGATCGGGATCTGGAAAAGTTGGTGTCCGCTTCTGATGGTGACGTTCGTCGGTACTGATTTGGACAGGTCCCAGAGAATGCATCCCTTGACGTGTGGGGTGTACGTGTTGGCCCCGAATCTTGGTACAATGAGGGGCTTTCCTAGCACAGCAAGGATTCGGCTGATAAATTGCCGCGCAAAGAGTGGAAGAAAGGGAAATTCTACCCATGCCGGCACTGTGCGATTTCCAGCGGTCGTTGATAAGTTGGTGTCCCA
>MU832061.1:52500-55000 GCA_029204225.1 Diphasiastrum complanatum | reverse complement strand
CGGCCCGGCGACGGGAGTAGCGCGAGCTTGCCCCCGTCGCCATGGGCTCGGAAGCCGGGCGGCGGTGCCCCTGGGGAGCGCAGCCCGTGCGCGCGAGCCAGACCCCAAAGCCACCCTGGGCAGCTCGCGCGGCCTGGCGCCAAGTCCCGTCCGGGCGCTGCCGACGCGGCACCGGGGAACCCGAGCGCGGGCGCCGGTGCCCATGGCGCGCGCTGCCACCGCTGAGCCCCTCGCGCTCGCGCGCTCGCTGCCGGCGCCGGACCCCTGGCGCTGCACGGCCTGTGGGGCGCGGGCGCTGGACCCCTGGCGCAGGATAGCCAGTCGCGCGCGCGCTTCCCCTGGCGCAGCGCGGCCAAGCGCGCGCGCAGCCAGCGCTGGAACCCTCGCGCTCGCGCGCTGGACGGCCGGCGCGCGCTCGCTGCCGGCGCCGGACCCCTGGCGCTGCACGGCCTGTGGGGCGCGGGCGCTGGACCCCTGGCGCAGCGCGGCCAGGCGCGCGCGCTGCCAGCGCTGGAACCCTCGCGCTCGCGCGCTGCCGGCGCCGGACCCCTGGCGCGCGCGCTCTGCCTGCGCCGGAACCCTCGCGCAGCACGGCCAGGCGCGCGCGCGCTGGACCCCTGGCGTGCGCGCCAGCCAGACCTCAGCGCCACCCACGCGGTGCCTGCGCTGGACCCCTGGCGCAGCGCGGCCAGGCGCGCGCGCGCTGCCTGCGCCGGAACGCTCGCGCAGCACGGGCTGCCAGCGCTGGACCCCTCGCGAGCGCCGCCCGTGCGCGCGAGCCAGACCCCAGCGCCACCCGCGCGCTGCCGGCGCTGGACCCCTCGCGCTCGCGTGCTGCCTGCGCTGGACCCCCGGCGCGCGCGCGCTGCCGGCGCTGGACCCCTCGCGCAGCACGGCCAGGCGCGCGCGCGCTGCCAGCGCTGGACCCCTGGCGTGCGCGCCAGCCAGACCTCAGCGCCACCCACGCGGTGCCTGCGCTGGACCCCTGGCGCAGCGCGGCCAGGCGCGCGCGCGCTGCCTGCGCCGGAACGCTCGCGCAGCACGGGCTGCCAGCGCTGGACCCCTCGCGAGCGCCGCCCGTGCGCGCGAGCCAGACCCCAGCGCCACCCGCGCGCTGCCGGCGCTGGACCCCTCGCGCTCGCGTGCTGCCTGCGCTGGACCCCCGGCGCGCGCGCGCTGCCGGCGCTGGACCCCTCGCGCTCGTGCGCTGCCTGCGCTGGACCCCTGGCGCAGCACGTCCAGGCGCGCGCTCGCGCTGCCGGCGCTGGACCCCTCGCGCTCGTGCGCTGCCTGCGCTGGACCCCTGGCGCAGCAGCACGGCCAGGCGCGCGCGCGCGCCGCCGGCGCTGGACCCCTGGCGCAGCAGCACGGCCAGGCGCGCGCGCGCGCTGCTCCCTGGCGCGCGCGCGCTGCCTTGGGCCAAAATTTTTCTAAGTAAGAAAAGGCGTGCTTTACCAGATTTGAGTGTTGCGTTGCCGTGAGGGGGCGCGCCGAATCCCAGCAAAACTATAGGGAGGCAGCAGGTGCTTGGCCTGGCGCCCCTGGTCCGCCGAACAGCAAGGAGACGATGCACCATCTGCCCTCTCACGAGAGGACCGGTCGTGCGTCCCTCGACATCTTGCCCAGTACGCGATGAGTGAACATGGCTGATCGGCTGGAAAGGAGCGCCACGTCCTAACCAACGCGGATCGCACTTCCCCGGCCCTCGGCATCTCATTGACGAAAACGGTTGGACGACTTTCTCCTGCCGGGACCATCGTGGAGGTTGTGCCGGAACGCAATGCGAAGTTGGCTGATACAAGAATGTTGGGAGGTTTCGACGAAGCCTTGGTTGCGGAAGCGGGCACGCTGCGTGCGTCCCGTGACTGTCCTCGGTGAATGTCGGGGCCTCGCCTTCGGACACGTTCCGGGACCCCTTTGCGCTGGCGCCGATGGCGCCGGATGCAAGGCTCGGGTCCCGTTTCTGACTCCGTGAGGGCACCGGATCGGAATAGTCGGAGCGTGAGCGCCGCTCCCTGGCGCGGCATGGGCCGCCCAGGCGCAGCGCCATCGCGGCAGGTGATGGCCGACGGCGTGCTAGCGCTGGAACCAGCGCGTGCCCGCCCCGCCATCCCTCGCCAAATGGTTTTGAGCACCACGTTCCCGCTCGGGAACATCGAGCTGAGACCCTCTCCCGCGGGTGAAGCCCATGGCATATCGGGAAAAGTTGGGAGATCAGCGAATGTCCTTCGGGACTCGCATCCGCGCTCCTATGGCCGCTACTTCAGCTTTCGGGCTGATGTCAGCTGTGCTAGAAGGAGCGCTCCTCGGGCCCCGCTCCCTTGGCTTTGTCGTGTCGGAAATCGCCGTGCAGGATGTTGGGATAGCACACCGGGCCGCATAGCTTCGGCTTATCTGATGCTTCGGCGGTCGGCGCCAGGTCGTTGGTTAGGCGCTCCAGAGGAGGAGGCCTTCGATCGACCCTGGCACCGTCGCGCTCGTTCGTCGAGAGTCGTTGCGC
>MU832061.1:35000-37500 GCA_029204225.1 Diphasiastrum complanatum | reverse complement strand
AGGACGAGATGTGGCTTGTTGGCTTGAGCGCGATTACCGCAGGGTTGCGATGGCCCTCGTGCCGTCACGCTCTCTGCCAGATGACCGTCCCACCGACACATTCCACTGGTGGTGATGGCCGACAGGCGCTCTGACGGGTCTCTCTCTCTTTTTATATTTCGCACGCAACCGCTCGCAACTCTCGAGCTGACGTCCCCCGGAGAGCTGCAAAACATCCCGTCGGGGCTGCGGAGCGGATGGCGCCCTGTAGGCTGTCCGCGTGGTCGCGCGCGCGGGACGATGCCGACGGCCCCCTATCACGCTTTCGTGGCAACGAGCCTGATCCCGGTGCCTTGCGGGGATTGCATCGCAAGGGCCCACGTCCCGCCAGCGCCGGGCGCTGTCGGCCGCTGGTGCGCCGGGAGTCCAGGTTGCTGCCAACGATGCTCCGGTGCCAGTCCGGGAGCGGGCGCTGGCTCAACGGGAGCCCCGGCACCGGCCGGGCTGCTCCGGCCTACTGAACTGAGAACCGCGCGCGGGCAATATCCCCATGGCGGACGCCGCCGCCCTCGTTTGGGACGCGCGCGGGCGCCATGTCCAACCGCCCCAAGTGCTCCTCCCCGCGGCACCGCTGGGTTCGGTGACCGTTGCCCGGGTGCTGCCAGCGCAGCAGCAGCGAGCTCCTGGGCCAGGTTCGGCCCGGCGACGGGAGTAGCGCGAGCTTGCCCCCGTCGCCATGGGCTCGGAAGCCGGGCGGCGGTGCCCCTGGGGAGCGCAGCCCGTGCGCGCGAGCCAGACCCCAAAGCCACCCTGGGCAGCTCGCGCGGCCTGGCGCCAAGTCCCGTCCGGGCGCTGCCGACGCGGCACCGGGGAACCCGAGCGCGGGCGCCGGTGCCCATGGCGCGCGCTGCCACCGCTGAGCCCCTCGCGCTCGCGCGCTCGCTGCCGGCGCCGGACCCCTGGCGCTGCACGGCCTGTGGGGCGCGGGCGCTGGACCCCTGGCGCAGGATAGCCAGTCGCGCGCGCGCTTCCCCTGGCGCAGCGCGGCCAAGCGCGCGCGCAGCCAGCGCTGGAACCCTCGCGCTCGCGCGCTGGACGGCCGGCGCGCGCTCGCTGCCGGCGCCGGACCCCTGGCGCTGCACGGCCTGTGGGGCGCGGGCGCTGGACCCCTGGCGCAGCGCGGCCAGGCGCGCGCGCTGCCAGCGCTGGAACCCTCGCGCTCGCGCGCTGCCGGCGCCGGACCCCTGGCGCGCGCGCTCTGCCTGCGCCGGAACCCTCGCGCAGCACGGCCAGGCGCGCGCGCGCTGGACCCCTGGCGTGCGCGCCAGCCAGACCTCAGCGCCACCCACGCGGTGCCTGCGCTGGACCCCTGGCGCAGCGCGGCCAGGCGCGCGCGCGCTGCCTGCGCCGGAACGCTCGCGCAGCACGGGCTGCCAGCGCTGGACCCCTCGCGAGCGCCGCCCGTGCGCGCGAGCCAGACCCCAGCGCCACCCGCGCGCTGCCGGCGCTGGACCCCTCGCGCTCGCGTGCTGCCTGCGCTGGACCCCCGGCGCGCGCGCGCTGCCGGCGCTGGACCCCTCGCGCAGCACGGCCAGGCGCGCGCGCGCTGCCAGCGCTGGACCCCTGGCGTGCGCGCCAGCCAGACCTCAGCGCCACCCACGCGGTGCCTGCGCTGGACCCCTGGCGCAGCGCGGCCAGGCGCGCGCGCGCTGCCTGCGCCGGAACGCTCGCGCAGCACGGGCTGCCAGCGCTGGACCCCTCGCGAGCGCCGCCCGTGCGCGCGAGCCAGACCCCAGCGCCACCCGCGCGCTGCCGGCGCTGGACCCCTCGCGCTCGCGTGCTGCCTGCGCTGGACCCCCGGCGCGCGCGCGCTGCCGGCGCTGGACCCCTCGCGCTCGTGCGCTGCCTGCGCTGGACCCCTGGCGCAGCACGTCCAGGCGCGCGCTCGCGCTGCCGGCGCTGGACCCCTCGCGCTCGTGCGCTGCCTGCGCTGGACCCCTGGCGCAGCAGCACGGCCAGGCGCGCGCGCGCGCCGCCGGCGCTGGACCCCTGGCGCAGCAGCACGGCCAGGCGCGCGCGCGCGCTGCTCCCTGGCGCGCGCGCGCTGCCTTGGGCCAAAATTTTTCTAAGTAAGAAAAGGCGTGCTTTACCAGATTTGAGTGTTGCGTTGCCGTGAGGGGGCGCGCCGAATCCCAGCAAAACTATAGGGAGGCAGCAGGTGCTTGGCCTGGCGCCCCTGGTCCGCCGAACAGCAAGGAGACGATGCACCATCTGCCCTCTCACGAGAGGACCGGTCGTGCGTCCCTCGACATCTTGCCCAGTACGCGATGAGTGAACATGGCTGATCGGCTGGAAAGGAGCGCCACGTCCTAACCAACGCGGATCGCACTTCCCCGGCCCTCGGCATCTCATTGACGAAAACGGTTGGACGACTTTCTCCTGCCGGGACCATCGTGGAGGTTGTGCCGGAACGCAATGCGAAGTTGGCTGATACAAGAATGTTGGGAGGTTTCGACGAAGC
>MU832061.1:22500-25000 GCA_029204225.1 Diphasiastrum complanatum | reverse complement strand
ACCCTCGCGCAGCACGGCCAGGCGCGCGCGCGCTGGACCCCTGGCGTGCGCGCCAGCCAGACCTCAGCGCCACCCACGCGGTGCCTGCGCTGGACCCCTGGCGCAGCGCGGCCAGGCGCGCGCGCGCTGCCTGCGCCGGAACGCTCGCGCAGCACGGGCTGCCAGCGCTGGACCCCTCGCGAGCGCCGCCCGTGCGCGCGAGCCAGACCCCAGCGCCACCCGCGCGCTGCCGGCGCTGGACCCCTCGCGCTCGCGTGCTGCCTGCGCTGGACCCCCGGCGCGCGCGCGCTGCCGGCGCTGGACCCCTCGCGCAGCACGGCCAGGCGCGCGCGCGCTGCCAGCGCTGGACCCCTGGCGTGCGCGCCAGCCAGACCTCAGCGCCACCCACGCGGTGCCTGCGCTGGACCCCTGGCGCAGCGCGGCCAGGCGCGCGCGCGCTGCCTGCGCCGGAACGCTCGCGCAGCACGGGCTGCCAGCGCTGGACCCCTCGCGAGCGCCGCCCGTGCGCGCGAGCCAGACCCCAGCGCCACCCGCGCGCTGCCGGCGCTGGACCCCTCGCGCTCGCGTGCTGCCTGCGCTGGACCCCCGGCGCGCGCGCGCTGCCGGCGCTGGACCCCTCGCGCTCGTGCGCTGCCTGCGCTGGACCCCTGGCGCAGCACGTCCAGGCGCGCGCTCGCGCTGCCGGCGCTGGACCCCTCGCGCTCGTGCGCTGCCTGCGCTGGACCCCTGGCGCAGCAGCACGGCCAGGCGCGCGCGCGCGCCGCCGGCGCTGGACCCCTGGCGCAGCAGCACGGCCAGGCGCGCGCGCGCGCTGCTCCCTGGCGCGCGCGCGCTGCCTTGGGCCAAAATTTTTCTAAGTAAGAAAAGGCGTGCTTTACCAGATTTGAGTGTTGCGTTGCCGTGAGGGGGCGCGCCGAATCCCAGCAAAACTATAGGGAGGCAGCAGGTGCTTGGCCTGGCGCCCCTGGTCCGCCGAACAGCAAGGAGACGATGCACCATCTGCCCTCTCACGAGAGGACCGGTCGTGCGTCCCTCGACATCTTGCCCAGTACGCGATGAGTGAACATGGCTGATCGGCTGGAAAGGAGCGCCACGTCCTAACCAACGCGGATCGCACTTCCCCGGCCCTCGGCATCTCATTGACGAAAACGGTTGGACGACTTTCTCCTGCCGGGACCATCGTGGAGGTTGTGCCGGAACGCAATGCGAAGTTGGCTGATACAAGAATGTTGGGAGGTTTCGACGAAGCCTTGGTTGCGGAAGCGGGCACGCTGCGTGCGTCCCGTGACTGTCCTCGGTGAATGTCGGGGCCTCGCCTTCGGACACGTTCCGGGACCCCTTTGCGCTGGCGCCGATGGCGCCGGATGCAAGGCTCGGGTCCCGTTTCTGACTCCGTGAGGGCACCGGATCGGAATAGTCGGAGCGTGAGCGCCGCTCCCTGGCGCGGCATGGGCCGCCCAGGCGCAGCGCCATCGCGGCAGGTGATGGCCGACGGCGTGCTAGCGCTGGAACCAGCGCGTGCCCGCCCCGCCATCCCTCGCCAAATGGTTTTGAGCACCACGTTCCCGCTCGGGAACATCGAGCTGAGACCCTCTCCCGCGGGTGAAGCCCATGGCATATCGGGAAAAGTTGGGAGATCAGCGAATGTCCTTCGGGACTCGCATCCGCGCTCCTATGGCCGCTACTTCAGCTTTCGGGCTGATGTCAGCTGTGCTAGAAGGAGCGCTCCTCGGGCCCCGCTCCCTTGGCTTTGTCGTGTCGGAAATCGCCGTGCAGGATGTTGGGATAGCACACCGGGCCGCATAGCTTCGGCTTATCTGATGCTTCGGCGGTCGGCGCCAGGTCGTTGGTTAGGCGCTCCAGAGGAGGAGGCCTTCGATCGACCCTGGCACCGTCGCGCTCGTTCGTCGAGAGTCGTTGCGCATGCGCTCCCAAGATTGCAGTCCCCCTCCCCTGTTGTCGGGCTTCCAACGTCCAAGGCCCGTCGTGCAAACTGTTGGATCGTCGCTCCAAGGTGCGCTTGGACCCACCTGGCGCTCGTTTTCCGCGAGTTCGAGCTCGTTGTGCAGGTCGCTGGTTTTGGCGCTCCAGAGGAGGAGGCCTTTCACCCACCCTGCATGCGTGCTTGGGCGCGTCGGAACGCGTGGCGCTTGTCGTCGGATCCCGGCGCTCCGCGTTGTGCTGTGTTCGGTTTTGCCGTGCGGGCCTATTGGTACACGTAGGAACTCGTCGTGCTGGCTGCCGGATCCCCGTCCCGGGACATGCTTCGACCGGCCTTGCCCTCGTCTTCTATCGTGCGTTTGAGCAAGTCGTGCAGGTGGTAGGTTCGGCGCTCCAGAGGAGGAGGCCTTTCACCCACCCTGCCCTCAGGCTCCGGCGCGTGGGAATTCTTGGGCCGGTTGTCGGATCGTCGCTCCCAAGGGGTGCGGTTCCGCCCGGCACTCGGCCTCCGCATGTGAAACTCGGGAACCTTCGTTGGGACCGGACCGGACCCACTTTG
>MU832061.1:12500-15000 GCA_029204225.1 Diphasiastrum complanatum | reverse complement strand
GACGAGATGTGGCTTGTTGGCTTGAGCGCGATTACCGCAGGGTTGCGATGGCCCTCGTGCCGTCACGCTCTCTGCCAGATGACCGTCCCACCGACACATTCCACTGGTGGTGATGGCCGACAGGCGCTCTGACGGGTCTCTCTCTCTTTTTATATTTCGCACGCAACCGCTCGCAACTCTCGAGCTGACGTCCCCCGGAGAGCTGCAAAACATCCCGTCGGGGCTGCGGAGCGGATGGCGCCCTGTAGGCTGTCCGCGTGGTCGCGCGCGCGGGACGATGCCGACGGCCCCCTATCACGCTTTCGTGGCAACGAGCCTGATCCCGGTGCCTTGCGGGGATTGCATCGCAAGGGCCCACGTCCCGCCAGCGCCGGGCGCTGTCGGCCGCTGGTGCGCCGGGAGTCCAGGTTGCTGCCAACGATGCTCCGGTGCCAGTCCGGGAGCGGGCGCTGGCTCAACGGGAGCCCCGGCACCGGCCGGGCTGCTCCGGCCTACTGAACTGAGAACCGCGCGCGGGCAATATCCCCATGGCGGACGCCGCCGCCCTCGTTTGGGACGCGCGCGGGCGCCATGTCCAACCGCCCCAAGTGCTCCTCCCCGCGGCACCGCTGGGTTCGGTGACCGTTGCCCGGGTGCTGCCAGCGCAGCAGCAGCGAGCTCCTGGGCCAGGTTCGGCCCGGCGACGGGAGTAGCGCGAGCTTGCCCCCGTCGCCATGGGCTCGGAAGCCGGGCGGCGGTGCCCCTGGGGAGCGCAGCCCGTGCGCGCGAGCCAGACCCCAAAGCCACCCTGGGCAGCTCGCGCGGCCTGGCGCCAAGTCCCGTCCGGGCGCTGCCGACGCGGCACCGGGGAACCCGAGCGCGGGCGCCGGTGCCCATGGCGCGCGCTGCCACCGCTGAGCCCCTCGCGCTCGCGCGCTCGCTGCCGGCGCCGGACCCCTGGCGCTGCACGGCCTGTGGGGCGCGGGCGCTGGACCCCTGGCGCAGGATAGCCAGTCGCGCGCGCGCTTCCCCTGGCGCAGCGCGGCCAAGCGCGCGCGCAGCCAGCGCTGGAACCCTCGCGCTCGCGCGCTGGACGGCCGGCGCGCGCTCGCTGCCGGCGCCGGACCCCTGGCGCTGCACGGCCTGTGGGGCGCGGGCGCTGGACCCCTGGCGCAGCGCGGCCAGGCGCGCGCGCTGCCAGCGCTGGAACCCTCGCGCTCGCGCGCTGCCGGCGCCGGACCCCTGGCGCGCGCGCTCTGCCTGCGCCGGAACCCTCGCGCAGCACGGCCAGGCGCGCGCGCGCTGGACCCCTGGCGTGCGCGCCAGCCAGACCTCAGCGCCACCCACGCGGTGCCTGCGCTGGACCCCTGGCGCAGCGCGGCCAGGCGCGCGCGCGCTGCCTGCGCCGGAACGCTCGCGCAGCACGGGCTGCCAGCGCTGGACCCCTCGCGAGCGCCGCCCGTGCGCGCGAGCCAGACCCCAGCGCCACCCGCGCGCTGCCGGCGCTGGACCCCTCGCGCTCGCGTGCTGCCTGCGCTGGACCCCCGGCGCGCGCGCGCTGCCGGCGCTGGACCCCTCGCGCAGCACGGCCAGGCGCGCGCGCGCTGCCAGCGCTGGACCCCTGGCGTGCGCGCCAGCCAGACCTCAGCGCCACCCACGCGGTGCCTGCGCTGGACCCCTGGCGCAGCGCGGCCAGGCGCGCGCGCGCTGCCTGCGCCGGAACGCTCGCGCAGCACGGGCTGCCAGCGCTGGACCCCTCGCGAGCGCCGCCCGTGCGCGCGAGCCAGACCCCAGCGCCACCCGCGCGCTGCCGGCGCTGGACCCCTCGCGCTCGCGTGCTGCCTGCGCTGGACCCCCGGCGCGCGCGCGCTGCCGGCGCTGGACCCCTCGCGCTCGTGCGCTGCCTGCGCTGGACCCCTGGCGCAGCACGTCCAGGCGCGCGCTCGCGCTGCCGGCGCTGGACCCCTCGCGCTCGTGCGCTGCCTGCGCTGGACCCCTGGCGCAGCAGCACGGCCAGGCGCGCGCGCGCGCCGCCGGCGCTGGACCCCTGGCGCAGCAGCACGGCCAGGCGCGCGCGCGCGCTGCTCCCTGGCGCGCGCGCGCTGCCTTGGGCCAAAATTTTTCTAAGTAAGAAAAGGCGTGCTTTACCAGATTTGAGTGTTGCGTTGCCGTGAGGGGGCGCGCCGAATCCCAGCAAAACTATAGGGAGGCAGCAGGTGCTTGGCCTGGCGCCCCTGGTCCGCCGAACAGCAAGGAGACGATGCACCATCTGCCCTCTCACGAGAGGACCGGTCGTGCGTCCCTCGACATCTTGCCCAGTACGCGATGAGTGAACATGGCTGATCGGCTGGAAAGGAGCGCCACGTCCTAACCAACGCGGATCGCACTTCCCCGGCCCTCGGCATCTCATTGACGAAAACGGTTGGACGACTTTCTCCTGCCGGGACCATCGTGGAGGTTGTGCCGGAACGCAATGCGAAGTTGGCTGATACAAGAATGTTGGGAGGTTTCGACGAAGCCT
>MU832061.1:0-2500 GCA_029204225.1 Diphasiastrum complanatum | reverse complement strand
CCTCGCGCAGCACGGCCAGGCGCGCGCGCGCTGGACCCCTGGCGTGCGCGCCAGCCAGACCTCAGCGCCACCCACGCGGTGCCTGCGCTGGACCCCTGGCGCAGCGCGGCCAGGCGCGCGCGCGCTGCCTGCGCCGGAACGCTCGCGCAGCACGGGCTGCCAGCGCTGGACCCCTCGCGAGCGCCGCCCGTGCGCGCGAGCCAGACCCCAGCGCCACCCGCGCGCTGCCGGCGCTGGACCCCTCGCGCTCGCGTGCTGCCTGCGCTGGACCCCCGGCGCGCGCGCGCTGCCGGCGCTGGACCCCTCGCGCAGCACGGCCAGGCGCGCGCGCGCTGCCAGCGCTGGACCCCTGGCGTGCGCGCCAGCCAGACCTCAGCGCCACCCACGCGGTGCCTGCGCTGGACCCCTGGCGCAGCGCGGCCAGGCGCGCGCGCGCTGCCTGCGCCGGAACGCTCGCGCAGCACGGGCTGCCAGCGCTGGACCCCTCGCGAGCGCCGCCCGTGCGCGCGAGCCAGACCCCAGCGCCACCCGCGCGCTGCCGGCGCTGGACCCCTCGCGCTCGCGTGCTGCCTGCGCTGGACCCCCGGCGCGCGCGCGCTGCCGGCGCTGGACCCCTCGCGCTCGTGCGCTGCCTGCGCTGGACCCCTGGCGCAGCACGTCCAGGCGCGCGCTCGCGCTGCCGGCGCTGGACCCCTCGCGCTCGTGCGCTGCCTGCGCTGGACCCCTGGCGCAGCAGCACGGCCAGGCGCGCGCGCGCGCCGCCGGCGCTGGACCCCTGGCGCAGCAGCACGGCCAGGCGCGCGCGCGCGCTGCTCCCTGGCGCGCGCGCGCTGCCTTGGGCCAAAATTTTTCTAAGTAAGAAAAGGCGTGCTTTACCAGATTTGAGTGTTGCGTTGCCGTGAGGGGGCGCGCCGAATCCCAGCAAAACTATAGGGAGGCAGCAGGTGCTTGGCCTGGCGCCCCTGGTCCGCCGAACAGCAAGGAGACGATGCACCATCTGCCCTCTCACGAGAGGACCGGTCGTGCGTCCCTCGACATCTTGCCCAGTACGCGATGAGTGAACATGGCTGATCGGCTGGAAAGGAGCGCCACGTCCTAACCAACGCGGATCGCACTTCCCCGGCCCTCGGCATCTCATTGACGAAAACGGTTGGACGACTTTCTCCTGCCGGGACCATCGTGGAGGTTGTGCCGGAACGCAATGCGAAGTTGGCTGATACAAGAATGTTGGGAGGTTTCGACGAAGCCTTGGTTGCGGAAGCGGGCACGCTGCGTGCGTCCCGTGACTGTCCTCGGTGAATGTCGGGGCCTCGCCTTCGGACACGTTCCGGGACCCCTTTGCGCTGGCGCCGATGGCGCCGGATGCAAGGCTCGGGTCCCGTTTCTGACTCCGTGAGGGCACCGGATCGGAATAGTCGGAGCGTGAGCGCCGCTCCCTGGCGCGGCATGGGCCGCCCAGGCGCAGCGCCATCGCGGCAGGTGATGGCCGACGGCGTGCTAGCGCTGGAACCAGCGCGTGCCCGCCCCGCCATCCCTCGCCAAATGGTTTTGAGCACCACGTTCCCGCTCGGGAACATCGAGCTGAGACCCTCTCCCGCGGGTGAAGCCCATGGCATATCGGGAAAAGTTGGGAGATCAGCGAATGTCCTTCGGGACTCGCATCCGCGCTCCTATGGCCGCTACTTCAGCTTTCGGGCTGATGTCAGCTGTGCTAGAAGGAGCGCTCCTCGGGCCCCGCTCCCTTGGCTTTGTCGTGTCGGAAATCGCCGTGCAGGATGTTGGGATAGCACACCGGGCCGCATAGCTTCGGCTTATCTGATGCTTCGGCGGTCGGCGCCAGGTCGTTGGTTAGGCGCTCCAGAGGAGGAGGCCTTCGATCGACCCTGGCACCGTCGCGCTCGTTCGTCGAGAGTCGTTGCGCATGCGCTCCCAAGATTGCAGTCCCCCTCCCCTGTTGTCGGGCTTCCAACGTCCAAGGCCCGTCGTGCAAACTGTTGGATCGTCGCTCCAAGGTGCGCTTGGACCCACCTGGCGCTCGTTTTCCGCGAGTTCGAGCTCGTTGTGCAGGTCGCTGGTTTTGGCGCTCCAGAGGAGGAGGCCTTTCACCCACCCTGCATGCGTGCTTGGGCGCGTCGGAACGCGTGGCGCTTGTCGTCGGATCCCGGCGCTCCGCGTTGTGCTGTGTTCGGTTTTTGCCGTGCGGGCCTATTGGTACACGTAGGAACTCGTCGTGCTGGCTGCCGGATCCCCGTCCCGGGACATGCTTCGACCGGCCTTGCCCTCGTCTTCTATCGTGCGTTTGAGCAAGTCGTGCAGGTGGTAGGTTCGGCGCTCCAGAGGAGGAGGCCTTTCACCCACCCTGCCCTCAGGCTCCGGCGCGTGGGAATTCTTGGGCCGGTTGTCGGATCGTCGCTCCCAAGGGGTGCGGTTCCGCCCGGCACTCGGCCTCCGCATGTGAAACTCGGGAACCTTCGTTGGGACCAGGGACCGGACCCACTTT